>JAAAKG020204499.1:0-23180 GCA_010014905.2 Druon quercuslanigerum
TTGAAATAACCTTGACAGCGAGGTCCAAGGTCAAATCCAAGGTCACCATTAAATTCCCCGAGAAAAATTACTAAAGATTTCATGGTTATTTTAATTTTCTATTTCAAATTTTCTAAAATTTTCTGGGGTTTCCATACTTTTTCCTCACCCTGTATATATATATTCTGTTCTTTTGAACATTGGGTTAAGTTGTGAAATACATATGACACTTATTTAAAAAGAAAAGAAAAAAATATATCTATAAATATTCTATAGATTATTATATATAACGAGTGTAGACATAGTGGATTAAATATATGTGAACCTTACCATGAGGTCTGAAATAGTAGCCTAATTCCTAGAATAGAACACTTTCATTAATGTAATGAATTAACTGAGAGATTGACTGAATATATCAATATCGTGTGATATTTTTTTCATTTAACTAAATGATCTACAAATAAATGATAACGTGGTAATACTTCCAATTCTGTGATCAGGTACAAGAAATAGTTTTCTATTTGGTCGAAGAGATCTAGGTGGTATTTTGAATGAAATTTGTTGCAATTATATTGGACAGTGTATGAGGGTATTTAGAATCTTATACATAAGTATCTGTAGAGCTTGAAATCTTCTACATTCTAGGGATTCTAGATTCATCATTTCAGACACAGTTCGAAGGTATATAATTTTATCCTTGTACACAATTTGATACGAAGCCCACACTGCAGATGCATATTCTATAATTTAACTTACTTTTGACGACAATAGAGTTTTTAAAGTTAAGATTTGGCGAAAATTTCTTAGGCACTCGGAGTATGAAAGCCAACGTTTTTTATGCTTTAAGAACTTTGCTAATTATGTGCTGCATAAATGTGAGGGCACAGTCAAAAATGATACCTAAATCGCTGATGCTTGACATCACCAGAAGGCGGGAACCATTTATGTTATATTGATAATTGAAAGTATTAACCTTGCGGGATAATAAGATAAAAAAGTATTTGGTTTCATTAAGATACATATTATTTTATCTACAACACTGTCAAATATTGTCTACATCTCGGTTGAAGAGATCAGCATCGTTAATTGCTTTTATAACACAATATAGTTTTAAATCATGAGCATTCAGTATGAGTTTTCCAAAGGTTACAACGCGAGCGATATCATTCATAAAAATTATAAACAATATGGGACGCAGATGTGATCCTTGAGGTTCCCCAGAGCTAGGGAAGAACTCTTCGGATAAGCATTCATTAATTCTCACGTATTGGGTCCTGTCCTTCAGGTAGCAGCCAAACCATCTCAAGAGTGGGCCAGTAATCCCATAAGCTTTTAGTTTACCTAAAGTATATCGTGATCAACACGGTCAAACACTTTTTGAAGATCAAGATATATACAGTCTACCTTAAAACCAGATTTCATATAATAAGTAATATATACTTTGTAAATCGTGAGACTAGGAAGTGTAAATTTCCACAGGCGAAAACCGTGTTGCTCATAACCCAGAATATTTTTAAAAGAATTCTGTAGAACGTCAGCGTTTTTTTACGGAGAATTTTAGCAGCAACATTCAGAATAGAGATAGGTCTGTAATTAGTAACATTTATCTGGGCCCAGATTTGTATATTGGAGTCAATACAGCGACCTTCCAGCGCTTCTGGAAAACACCTGTGCACACAGACTGATTGCAAATAATAATCAAGGGTTCAGAGAGACATTATTGTGAATTATGGTTGTTGGGGTGGCTGCTTTATCTTGTTTTTGGTTTATGAAATTCTAGAATGTTCCTATATCGTTCTCAACTTTATTCAAGATTTTATTTATATATATATATATTTAGAATGTAAAAAACTATTCAGAGTTACACCTAGCTGTCAGTGAGGTAAAGATTTCATAATTATGTATAATGTTAAATCATCTTGGGCATGTAGAAAAGAAAAACTTTTTGATTGGGAAGAATTTGTGTATTATAAAATTTAAATGATATTATAGGTGTTCAACCGACGTTTCGATATTCTTATTTTGCAACTCTTCATTCCAATTTACTTCGGCAAGACAATCTAGTATATTTGGGTAATTTGCTTTTTTAAAATCATATTTTAAATAAACCATTTTTTCCTAGAGGTATCTCCATGTAATTAAAAATTTATTTCTAAAGGTAGATGAAAGTTGTCACAACGAGTCAGCGGCTCAGTTACAATTTGGACGCTAGAAGATATAATATGAGAAAATGCCAAGTCGAAAAGATTATTGTTAAAATTTTTAACATCATTGACTTGATTAAGGTTCTAAGAGCCTTAAGTTTCAGCTATCATTTCGGCTACATTTAATATTGAACCTCTAACAGTGCTCTGTTTATCTATCGAAACACCCATATCTCCATTATGCCAAGAAAATTCCAGTTAAATTGTAATCGCCTAATAATCATAATTTTGCAACAGGATATGAACTGACTACTAACAAAGATTTGGTTGACTGATCTGTCTGATATAAAAACCTAAACACTAGATTACGCTTTACTTAGAGCTATCACGATACCATCGCCGCTTACGTGTAAACTCGTGCGTGAGCTTCTGTGCCTCCTTTAAATACAGTAATGATCGATGCCTAATTCAGAATCACCGATGTCTTTATGCAAGCAAGTCTCCGTCAAAACTACAATGTCCCAAGGAGTCGAAGCCACAGCCGTAAAATTTCGAAAATCTTGCAGTTTCGTTCTCACACCTCGACAATTTTGAGAATAAACGGAGATTATAGCCAAAGACGATTTTAATTTCCTTGAAGAAGAGGATTCCCGTTTTTAAAAATTTTGAATCCACAATCGGTGGTGCTCCGTTGACAAAGCCAATAATGTTATTTTTTTGTGCTTTTTCTCGAAGTTCCTGAAGCTCAGCTTTTTTCTTCTTGTAGTAGTCCCTTCGTATTTGAGTTTGATCACCATAATTTTGATTTTCCTCGTAAAAATTTAGTAGCAGAACTAGCTTCCATACAAAAAACTTTAATTGGACACCACGATGCCACCGGTTTCTGATCCACATGGTATAATTTTAATCCTTCTATTAATATTTGCAATTTATTAAAAATATCTGACAGTTTCGGTTTATCATCGAGAATTCTCGTTTTCCAATCTAGAACCTCTTTGAAAAAGTCATGATCCTCTGTGGACGAGCCTACATTTTCTAATTCCGTCAGAGAAGATTCTACATTATCTATCCTTGTTGTGAGATTATTTCCTGTTAAAACAGTGGCTCCTTGACGACTTCTAACAACATCCAACTTGCTTGAAGGTTTTTTTTCAAGTAATTTTGACATCATAACTTACGGGTTGTCAACATTGTCAATATTGTCGTGGATATAAGTGTTATTAGCCATCTTGAAAATGAAGAGACCTTCACGAGGACGAAACTCAAAACCGCATTCAGGGCTTAACATCAGTGAAGGAGTCTCTGAGAAGTATATACAAGCATCTACTTCGACCTATTTGGCCTTCACATCTGTTGGCATTGGATAAAGTATCTGCGATTAAAATGCTTGCTATTCTTGGCCTACTCTACTCGTTTGGGATGGTTCAATAGACGATGAATGAGCTTACGGCCCTTTATGCCGCTACACGTAAGATCATGCATATGAAAAAGAGCTTGAATTTCATTCTTAAAAAATTGGTAAGCAAGTCAATTTTTTTAGGCCAACAGACTGAAAAATAAACGTTTATCTATCTATCGTATTTTTATTATAAATAGAATGAGCTACTATCACAGTGTTTTCATTAGGATCATTTTCATTTTCAACTCCTTTAATTATAATTTTAATTTGTTTCTTCAATTTTCCACACGGCTATTATTGCACTCCAAGTTTGAAATCCACCCTTTTATTTTAAATGGAATCTACAAAGAAGTTCTTATCCCCTCTTCCAGTAATAATTGTGTCTGAACTGTTGCCAGGATTCTCATGCTTCAGACAACTTATATCCTTAGGACGAGAAATTCACGTACGTCAATATCTCTTCCTTTTATAATTCCATAATCCATGTCCTTATTAGATATCAGATCCACTGGATTCTTTAATTTACAAACCTCATTTGCGCTGAATTTCTCAGCATTAGTGTCTATTTTTAAAATAAATACCTTACTAAAATAGTTATTTTCTTCTTTTTTCACGAGGTTTCTTGATAAAGGATCAGCATTTAACATTCGGTTTTCCTGCTTTATAAGTAACATCATAATCATACTCTGCTAACTATAGTCTCAAACACGTTATTCTTGAGTAAGAGTCTTCAGAATGTTTAAGCCACACCAATCGTGTATGTTCGGTTACGAGTGTAAATTTGTGAAAAAAGGGTTTAGAATTCCGTTTTTCGAAGACAGCTTTCCTTTCCAAATAAAAGGGGCTTTCTCTTTTAAAAGCTGAGTCAAAGGACTAAAAATTTCAGAAAAAATTTCTATAAACCTATCGGCGTAAATCACAAGCACAATATCGTACAATTATATAAATAAAATCGTACTTTGTAATCTGGTTAAATCAAGATCCATTAGTCTTTAAAAAGTGGCTGTTAAATTTTTAAAGTCCAAAAAACATCTGTTCAAATTCATAAGCACCGCAGGGGCTAGAAATGCTCTCTTATGGGTATCTCGAAAACTCATTTTCAATTGGTGGAATTCTGACTAGACATTAAATATGGAGAAGTGTTGGGATTAGTTTCAGTTGCGACGAATTTAAATGTAAAAAATTTTAAATTGTGTACGTTAGACTCAATCCGTTGTGGTAACTTCAAAAATTGATGTGTTATATGGTTAGTATTACTAGCTACTTCTTAGAACTCTTTTGCAGGTTCGGATATTTGAGTTATTTTGGTAACAATCGGAACGTACACGTCGCCCACTCCTGCTCCTTCTATCCTGGAAGGTAAAAAGAGGTTTTACCTCTGGGTACTTTTTTCTAACTACCAAACTTTGTACGACGTTAAAAGTAAAAGTTTTGAGGACCAGGTGAAGTGATCTGTGACAAACAGCCGCTTGCACCTGGTTCCGCGGTGGACTGAGCGAAATTCCGACAAGCTGGGATTTTTTTGAGATGGCTAAAAAAGTAAGCTTTCCTACCTCCAAGGCAGCCGATTATGAGAACTTCAAGATGGACTTTGTAGCCTTGGTACAACCTGATCGGTTTGGGCAGACCCTAGGGGTATGGAAAGACTGGCATTATATCAGCAATATAGTAGTGCCAATGATGGTGATATAGCACTTTTAGAGCCTGTAGCGTGCATGCTTTGAGCATCCACTAAGAACATTTCCAAGTGTAAACTAAGATATCCAGAACGCCGTCTTGGCAGGGAAAATGAAATCCCAGAGCCTTTGATCCGAATCCAGCAGATTTCAGAAACATTTGGCTGAACCAAAAATAGCTCATCTCTACGTATAATGCCGTAGAATTCATCAAGAAAGGACTTGTCCACATGTTCTCTTAGTAGAAGCTAATATTCTGCTTTCTGTGCACGACTTGTGAGCCCCTAAGGTGTTATCAATTCTAGGCCATGTGTAGTGTCTCTGGCATTAAATGGGAAATCAAGCTGTACAGAAAGTTATAGATGGCTGCAAATTGGCCACTCTATGTTGACGTACAATTTGCATTGTAATACCTTTACTTTTTAAAACTAAGCAGGCTGTAGTTTGTGCTTCAGTCAAGTGGCTTTAACTGATCTGTTTTTCATTTTAGTGCAAAAAATGTGTAGACCAGTATAGGACCGGCCAGAATATTGGTTTTTATTGCTTGGATCTTATTCTTCTCAGATAATTCGGGAGCACAAATTTTTCTGATAATTTGGCGATACCCTTTTTCAAGGGCGATTCTTAACGCATGCTCATATTAAGTTTCCGCTTACGGTATTACAAGATATGCATATGTTTTTCCATCACCTAAATGTTGAATGGTATTTCCACCTATGAGTTGAAGATCCTGATCGTCATGCGCTGCTTTATTTTCTAGTCTTCCTTTGTGTAGATGGACGCAGGCACACTTGTACCGTCCAAAGCTAATTTCAATTGCATTATAGGATCTATTATCTGCCGTCATAAGTATTTTAAGGTCGTCTTTTGAAGAGGCAAAGAGTTTAAGGTCGTCCATGTATAAAAGATTGCTGGCCTTAAATTTTATTATGCTCGGCGGGCCACATATGTATCCAGAGTTTTTTCCTTGGAGCAATATAGATATAGACAAGGAGGAGATGCAGAAATGTACTGGACTTAAAGATTTATGACAAAGCTTGTTAGCCACAAGGGGAAAAGCTCATTCATATATCTAACTATTTTTGAATGCACGTCTAGCAACTAAAGAAGCTTGATAAGCAGCTCATGGTCTGGATTATCCCATTTTTTGTAGTCAATGCAAGTCATGGACTGATTGCGTCGATATCTGATGGAATTCTGAGTAATATACCTGTCTTTTAATAGGTTATCCCTGCAAGCTATCAACCCTCTCTTGAGCCCAAATTGTTCAACTGTGGCTCTCGATTTCGGCTCAATAAATGTTAATATCCTCTCTTGGAGGATGCCAGTGAATAGCTTGTAGCTGCTTTTGAAACAAGCTACTGGCCGGTAGTTCTTTGGACTTGAAAAATCTCCGCTTTTATGGATGAGTAACGTGCATCCTACCACCAACCACTGAGTAATGGGCAGTTCTCCGTTAAAAAAAAGTAGTAAATATACGAGCTAGATGTTGGTGCGTAGAATTGAACTTCCTTCACTAAAAGTTGTTGATTTTATCTGGCCCTGGCACTGAAAAGTTCTTAGTTCTATCGATAACTTTCTTCACTTCTTTAGCAGTAATTAGTGGAACCTCCTCATTTGGACGTTTTGACCTCCAGAGGAAACGTTTACAACGTCTAAAACGTCTAAAATGTCCAGAGGAGGAGTTTCGTTTTAACAGTTTCCTCTGACAAAAGTTGCGCAGGAGTGAGGAATCGGAAGCGTTTTTATCTAGCTTATGAATATTTCCATATACTTGCTCCCATAAGACTTGAATCTCTGTTTGACTAGGCGGATTTTCAAAGGCACATGACGTTTTGTTGAACAGAAGGGTAGGATGAGTAGAAAAGGTAAAATTTACCTAAAACCAATCTACTCACCGCTCTGGACAATCTCTGGCTTTTGAAAGCGGTCTTGTTTGCATCTAGTGCTTCTTGATAGTCGAAAGTTTATACATGTTTAGCGTGTCTTTTGCTTTTCGTACGTTTTGAGCAACTTCCTCAACTTTTGGAGCTGATCACGCTCTGAATATTTGATGCATGCCGTCTTGCTGTTTTAATTTTGATCTAAAGCTGCACAAAACTCTCGCCAGACTTACTCAGGCATACTGAAGTATCATTACTTCTACTGTCGCTAAGCAGGGGAACCGCCTTTTTGTTAACTACACAGTTTAGATTCCAGAGATCCATTTTGAGTCAGACTTTTTGATCTCCTAGTATTCGTGTTGGCATTATGGGCTATCTGACAAGGTGGTCTTACTGAAGCAAAAGGTATGTTAGCTAAAGGATGGTGCTTTTGATAAAAAGCTCCATATATCTCTTCGCGTAAAAAGGACATCTGATCTATTAAATACTGAGGCGTTTTATGATCATATTATGGTTGCACATTGACCCGATGTTTATGCAACCTGTGCATGTATGTCCGTTCTGAGTGGGCTTCAACATTTAAAACAATGCTCTTGCGTTTGTGATCGGCTGACTGCAAGAGCCTGGGCTCTTGGACGACGGGATCGATATATCCTTACGTATTATTATAATTTTATTTTATTATATTATTATTTTCGAAATTTGTTTTTTTTAAGACAGTTAAACTGATTTGAATAGCCTCATTAGCGTCATTCGAATTCTATGTGTTCGAGACATTCTTATGTGATCAAGTGTTACCCGGTTTTCTTTTACAAATTTTGCAAGATCAGAATTTTTTGCGTTTGACTATTGCTAATTCTATCGTTATTTCAGTCTATTTTTCAATTGGGCTAGTTGGCTTATTTGACATTTTTTAAATTAGTTAAAAGGGTCATGAGACCAGTACGAGTACTTACTCATGTATTAACACGTCTACTATTTTTTTAGAACTGAGTGATAGGAGGTTTCAATAGCAAAGAAAATTCTACAAAAAATGCATAGAAATTTTGTGAAGAAATCTTCTCTCTAATAAAAATTATATAAAAATGTATGGTTCTTTCCATTTCCTATTTTTTTCTTTAAATGAGACATTCTTTTAAATATTTCCCATTAATCCAACAACCTCTTTATTTGAACCAATTCTTCCATAAGTGTGTAAAACTAAGTGGCTTGTGTTTAATGTTTCCCGGTCAGCGCACGAAAAAACGATGTAGGTTACGGCCTTTAAACATATACATATGTCATACTTCCCTAATTTGCTTAATTTGTTTGTATTCGGAATATCTCTTTTTTCCGTATACGCGCTATGAGTTTTTACTGAGAAGAAAAGTGCTCAGAGATTGTGAGTGTAAATCAGAATAACCAGCAAGACACCGAAGTCCCTCAATTGAAATACGTAACTAACTATTGGTCAGTTGTTTGAGGAAAAACCATCAGAAGATATTTAGACGCTGCGTGAATCCAGCCAGAGAAGAAAAGAGATAGTAATAAACCTGCAATGAAGCTGACTAACAACACATCTTTTGAAGTTTCCGTGGTTTTGAAACAAAGAAATAACAAGAAAGGTCCAAGTACGGAAATAGTGCACAACTTCTCGTAAAAGTACATGCCGTGTTTGCATTCTGCGTTCGCAAGAAGTCTGTCTTCCATTAATTTATAAATGCCTTACGGGGATTATTGCAGATAATGTATATTCTAACTTTGGCAAAAATTAGTTTCTTACAGAAAAATAAAAAGGGTGTTGTAAAAACTCCCGGAGCAGTAACGATATATTAGACCTAGATATTCACTACGGGCAAGCGTTTTTTTCCATATCGCATAAATATTTGGTGATGCTTTAGTATCTTTCAACGAACCCCTGCAGTGCACTATTTTTCGTCAGTGTTGAACCTATTGAACAAAACATTAAATAGCATGCCTCATGGATTCAGCATATATGCTGATGAGGATGGTTCTCAAGTGAATAATCATATATACATGGCTAACCTAAAGCTGTATGATAGTTTAGAGCAGAAATTGCAGAAGAGTGCAGTAAACCAGAGGGGAATTAGATACCGCATCGAGGAAATGGCTGAAAGCAAGTCTGATGAAAATCTGGGTAGTTAAGATTTCGATAGTTAAGAAGAAAAGACTCAGATTTATTCTGAAGATTTCCCTCAACTCGGCAAACCAAATCAGGGAAATCAACACGTATGCCATCCCTGTCCTCACGTAAACCTTTGGAATAATAAAATGGTCTAACACCGACCTTGAAAAGTTGAACAAAATTGTCCGCGTAGAAATGACAAAACACCAAATGCAACAAAGTAATTTGGCGATTACAAGGGTAGTTTTACCACAAAAAAGAGGGGTAGGGGCGTTGTAGATGTCAAAAAACTGCGAGAGTCACAGGCTATTCAGTTGCGAGACTATTTCAAAAATAAACGAACTGTTGCGCTTTGCAGCACCATCTGTAAAGTGCATCTCGAATTCACGCCTTAAACATCGTCTTTAGAAGAGGCCTTAAATATCAGAGCAGAAACCATAGAGGAATTATGAACGGTCTGCAGTCAGAAAGCCATCCACGGTGAGTACCGCAATACGTTAGACCCGCATGAAGTGGATAATAAGACATCCATTATTTGGCTGAAAAAGGGCCTCCTGTACCCATAAGCGGAAACATTCGTCATTGCGATTCCGTATAGGCTCATCAGCACCAGAAATTATCGCAAACACGTGTTACGTGCTAATGGACCTAGCATTGTGTTGTAAGTAGAAAAAGGTGAAAGACTCGAAATAATTGACATAGCTTGTCCAATTAACTGGAATTTGCATGCGACCTATGCAAACAAGATCCATAAATATATTGCGGAGAGGCATGTAGTAAAGTTAAATGGAAGACTGTCTGACCCTAATCTATTTATTATATTGTGATTTCTGCTACAGGCAATGCGCACCCAAGATGCACTGCACATCTTGGACATTTAGGAGTTCGTATGGTACTGGAAGCAGCTCAGAAAGCAGTTTATTAAACCCCTGTCGCATTGTAAAAATTTTCCTAGACCATCAGGAATAAAGCGACTAAAATCCTATGCTCGCAACCGCTGCGTAAGGATAAGAGCGGTCAACGCATCCTCATCTCATAAGTCACTTGACTTGTGCAATAATTTTGTATAATAATGTACCCGCAGATAAGTTTGGTTGTCATCACCGCCAGAGTACCCGCTTTTAAAAATGTTTAACAATTCAGTACGAGGTTATTAATTCCTAAATAAAGAAAATTAATTATATATACCTAACTATCGATCTACTAAACGAGAATAGATCAGTAGTGACCACTGGCGATAAATTCTGTAACGAGGAAACCGTTTTTACGCAGCATTATTTTTGCTTCAATTTCTTTTGCTTCAGCAAATCTGTGTTCAAATAGATAAATTAATAGATATTTTTTTACTGATATCATGTTCATTATACTTTCCGTATGGGGAACGTTTTTAATTTTGAGTGTCCAAAATAATCGAATTAGATAATCTAAGATTTGTTCATTAATAAAAATTTCAATGTATATGTTAATTTGCAAGTTTTTTGAAGAAACTGATCTTAGGAAGCTACCGTTTCAAATTAAGATAATAAAAAACTATATCAAGGAAGATGGGATTAAAACATGATGACCTAAAAAAGTAGGAACAGAAAAATGCCATTATGAGGGTCTTTCGAATGCAAAACAGTGAGTTATAAAAAATAGTTGTCCTTTCATAAAGCCATAGAAAAAAAACGCTAATTTAATTTGCAAATCGTATTCAATACTTCAAAATACATTATGATTTAATTTAGTCCTAAAAAGCGTTGCTTAAACAATTTTGTTTGGAGGTTATATTACGAACTTTTTAGTAGTATCACTGATCAGACCATGTACATGCGTTCTTTGGATCTGATATTTTCCGTGGAGACTTTTTTACTTCTCTCGCGGAAACGAATCAGTCATCCAGGATGAAGACACTCACGCGGCTCAGGGATACATAGAAATGTAACAATATTAATGTCGTCCAGTTCGGACTCAGATTATTCAATTATATATAGGTTATCAATCGTCAATTTCTAACAATAAATTTATGATTGAAAATTATTTTACCTACCCACGTCCCATATTTGATATTTCTAAAAACTTAAAGTGTTATTTTATTTATTTTTGGGCACCAGGTGAGCCTACGCCAACATTATACTCAAAACTCAGAAAAGTGGGCATGCACAAGATTTTCCGCCTGGACTACCTTTTGCCCTTTAACGAAAATTTTTAGAGGGAAGGGTTGAGCAAATATCAATTATTTTACTACAACTACAATTTTTCATAGAACGAAAAAAGGTAGAAACGTTTGGCCTTGCAAACAAAGCAAATTGCAACTTAGCAAATCAAAACTCATCAAAAAGAAGAACAAAAGGTTCCGCGGGGATTCTAAGCTTGGGACTGTGTCATCTCACCCACAATAGATGAAATTCCGCAGACTGGCGCTGATTGGCTGGTAGCTCGGCACTCCTCTATAATTAGTAGAGTTTCGCTCAACTCGCTCTCTGCCGTGTCGCCAAACTGGCAGAAGGTGTAGGGGCCGTCTAACTGAAGCCTGCAACTAAATAAAATATCAACAGAGTAGATCCGATGAATTTCCCTGAATGAGGAAGCTCTCTTTCTCTCTGGAACGAGAGTTGTTCACATTGGCAACTATAACACAACGAATCCAAGACAAACAGACCTGATTCACATCCTATCGCGGCCGCCTAGAGCATGCTGACTTCTCGTTTAGTGCCGTAGGGTCAAGAGCCCTGCTAGGGGATTTGAGAAGACTTCCTCTCTCACAGGGATTAGTAGTACAAATTAAGGCATCTTCACATCACATCTAAAACATGTATAGAGAACGTGGGTAAACAGATTTTTCAAAATCGGAAGCCGTTTCGAAGTTACAACCGTAAACTGGAGCAGGTATACGGAGCGCACGGGAGTCCGCTCGGCATCAAATATCCTCAAAGCCTAAGGCTTCTTTAAAGAAGAGGAAGGTTGTGCTGTATGGCTCAAGCATATCAGATTGAAGGTGAGACCATTTCTTTATTATGAATTATATACAATAACTTTCAAACGCGTTTGTCTCAAAGCATGATTTTTTCAAACTGCTTCCATAATATCTCAGAAACTAGTTAACTGATTATGCGCAAATTTGCACAGCACCTTTAGCACATATATAGCTACAAGTTAAACTGAAATAATTGAATTTTTTTTCTAAAACGTAAATTTTTTTTTTTAATTCTGGCTTCTTTTTAGTTTCATGTAGAGCCTTAAGTCTCACAATTGAAATGATTTTTTGGTTTTCTTTATTTCAGATAAGCAGAACAGCCAAAATTATGGCAGCAGTAGAGCACCTCTTTTTTGACATGTGTACCTGTTGGGCGGTGTACCTCCATGTATATACAAGATTTGAGCTTTAAAAAACGCAGAAGGTTTGTTTAAATGTCAATAAAAATTATACACAGATTATAATTAATTTCATTTTCATGGTTTGTCAGAAAGAAATTACCAAAGGAGCATTCAAAAAAGCCTCCACACGGGACGACCCTCTTAATCTCAAGTAAACCCTGGCTGTGGAGGTATCTGAGGTTACTAGCCAGGTTCCGGAAATAATGGTGACAGCAAGCGGAAAGACGGGAATAAGGTTCAAGTACAGAATCTTGATTCTTAAACAACGACGGAAGCAAGCTAATCTCAGTTCCTTTGGTACCTGAGAGTTCCAAAGGCCCTCGTTGTCCCTAGGCGATTGAAGGTCGAGAGTATCGTACCACGTGACAAATAGGACTAGTTTTCGCTTAATAAATAAAATTATATAATAATTTGTATAGCTACAAGTTTTCAATGTTACAACACGCTAAATACTAGGAGCACATACTATCCAGGTATCCCACTCTCGACTTCAGCTGACTTTAACATCACTGCCAAGGAGAAGGAAAAGAAGGGAATGTATTTGATTGATTCGCATATTCGAATAAGTCGAATTTCAAAGATTCGACTTGACGTTTGGATTCATTTTTTCACGAGAAAATAGGGATTCACTGTCATGTTGAAAATTATAATAATCTAAGGATGTGCGAAACCAACACTATTTCGTAACCCTAATACGATGCATTCTAGACAAAAACTTGGTAAGACACTTTCCAGATGGAAACAGAAAGCGGTCATCCTTGGATCGTTCTCATCCGTGTTCTCAGAACACATGAGAGTTTCTAATGCCTGTCGTTCTTATTTCATCGTACTTTGTGACCACCCATTTCAAAGTCGTTGGACATGGCTGTGTATGTAATTTTTTGTTGCTCCCAAAGTGATTAACTAAGTACAGGAAATGTTTAATCAAATATGACAAATGTTTGGACAACAGTTAAAAAGATTAAACTAACTGTTGAAACATTAGCCGCGTCTTTCAAACATATACATACATACATACATAAACATATACATATACATACTTGTGTAATTGTGTAGTTAGTCTCATGTGTGAATCGAAATCTTCTTTAACTGAGTGCTGGACCATTTCAGCGTTATAAGCGATCAAAATTTAAAAAAAATTGCGCAAAATGTTTGGTGTGATATATCATTAGTAAATGTGAATATCTTAGAATCATCATCTATCCATAAGAATTTAAAAAATTTAGAACATAAATCTTCAAATATGTGTAAGCATTGGTGTGTTGCATAACCCATATTTAATGCATATTCACATGGATTTCATATTTCATACAAAATAATCTAAACTTTTTATGGCAAAAATAATCCTTAGTGATGACGTCTTTATAAATTCATTAAAACTTATAACAATCCCAGTTATTACTATAAAAACATTAATAAAATAAAACCAATAGCATACTAAGCAAACAATAAGATTATTTCTAATTCAAGTTCTAACTAATCATCAATTATAATCTAAGCTTGTAATCATTGAATTTAATTCTTTAAAGATTTAATTGAACTGCATTTTCATCCTTCTTTCTCTCAACAAAATGACTTTCACATGTCCCAAATGTTTCAAATCTTATTCAGTATTTGATAATTGGAAAAGATAATGAAAAAATATTCTATTAACCGTTAGAAAAGTTCTACGGCAATTTATGATATAGTCGCAAAAATAGTATTATTGTTACAGCAATACGAAGAAATTATTTTCCCGTATAAATTATAAATATAATACAAATTTAAGAATTGCAATTTAGAGTTAGAAAAATTAATATTCTTGATAGCAGATTGAAGTTCGGAAAAAGCGATATTTACAAATTAAATAATGTAATCGCCGAGGTTCATGAGGATAACAAAATTGGTAAGTCTCATAATTTATTTTATCACAGAAACATATGTCCGTTCTGCTGCCTTGGCGACCCGTGTTCGATTCCTGCGACCGCCGCTTTCTTATAACACTATTTTTTACCTTACAGCTTAAAATTAAGAAATTGATATCTAATTGTATGTTTAATGTATAAAATTCATTATGAGTAACACTGTTATATATATAAATAAATGATCGTCATAATGAGAACCACGGGATTTCGCAGGGAGTGGGTTTTTAATCTGAAAAATGCAACCGCTTCCAGCGAAATCGTGGTGAAATTTCAGCCGTAACCACGTCTTATGACCGTGAGATAGGTGGTTACAAACTGTGGCGGACTCAACACGATGATCCGGAAAGACTTTCGTGCACTCTCATGACACGGAGCAACCCAAGGACGAACGCCTTCCGCATTTTTCCAGAAAGTATCTTAGCATCTATTTGATACGCAGGGAATTTTTTTCAGGCTTTTAAATAGTTAAAGCTTGGTCCTTCCAAGAGTACCGATGATAAGGACGGTAAGCTGAACATAATGGTCCAGGTGTAACAGTCGCAACACCCTTCTAAAGTCCTTATGCCTCTCTTTCTTTTTATTCTTATTGGTCTGTTTCTCGAAGTCAAGGAGAACTATTTCAGGCCTCGATCGCGTAACAGAAACATTTGCCGAGAATATGAAGTTTCAGTATATGCGGCACTTTACATTCACTTCAATTGACTGGATTTCCACATTGTGCCTTTGCATGTATGTCGTTCCCGCATGAGTTGAACAACTAGATGCTATGTGTGGTAGATACTGACAGTATGCATGACAATCTCTGCAGCTAGCATCAAAAATGGTTTGGCTCAAAATGTGGTAATGGTATGCTGAAGTGGAAATGATACTGTCTTGATGTACCTTCATGAAACCCTTCATGCCCGCCTTTAATCCGGGTGATTTAAGGAAAGAAAACGTTAGCTCATACGATATCGACTGATCCTTTAAGTTTGTGTTGAAGATGCCGTGTATCCTATTGTCGAGTAGCTATTCACGAAAGTTTTTCTGTTGTGCTTTCTTAATCCAGGCTTTCAGAAGCAAGTACTTCCGGTAGCTAAGATTTGATGCATCATGCTCAAGTTCATATTGAAGTCCTAGCCAAGTATTTTAGCTGCCTTGTCCACTGTTTTAAGAAGAGGGTCCCGTCCATTTGCAACTATATATGCTGTATAATGAATAATCCTGTTGCGAAGATATCCAAGATTCAGTATTCCGCTACCAAAAGTTCCCTGCTCTTGTTCACGTGCATAACCTTTCGTCTACAAATATCAAGAGATAATTGTTACTCGCTGACGATTTGCAAGACCAAATCTGCCGGATGTGACGTTTATATCGGCTTCAGAGAGAAGCCTTTCTAGATCTTACGTCCTGAATGCGGCTCGGTGGCACGCCCAGGTATGTATAGACCTCTCCAGAGCCAAAGTGTCGTATAGCAATTCTGTCGACGAGCTCAGGGTCTTCAGGCATGCCATTAAGTTTTCCTTGCTCTAAATAAATCTTGACGTATTCCTCTAACCTTTAATTTTCAGGTTTGCCGCAAAAGTACCTCTTGAAATGGCTAAGTGCGAGAGATAGTGACAATAATGTCAGACAAAAGACGAGTAGATTCATAGCGTTGCTCTGAAAGACACCTCTCCGAAAGGTGACGTTGTTAGTTGTCATACTTTGTTTGCCAGATGAGATAGTAAATCTGGTTTTCCAACGCAGAATCAATCTCTCTATGCACCTCAAGAAGTGCGGATAAACCTTTCAGATTTACAAAATACAGATGATAAGTCTGTGAGAGTTCGAGTTCAAAGCTTGCTGGTAATCAGTCCAGGCGATCGATAGCTCGCGCTGGTAAGATGCTTCGCCTTTTCAGACGCACCTATCAAAGAACTGGTTTTCTTCACAATCTGCTACTCCTACCTTTGAGCCGAGTTGATCATACATTTCTTGCCAAACAGGTCCTACTATCTATACAATTCTATCATTTGGGATAGCTGTGAAGACCTTATACAGTGTGTTCAGACGAGTGATTTTCCTTTAATTCTTCGGGCCAACTACGTTGCGCATCTTTGACAGAAATGATGTGTGCCGTTGCACTAACCATTTCGTTAAACTCTTAAAATGTGGGCCAGATGCTTGTATGTTAAAGGCAACTTCTTCCAACAGAAGTTCTTGAGAACATATGAGCCTGCACTGCTCTTTGGTGCTACTTATAATTTTTTCTCTTTATGGACGGGTGTTCGACAATAACTGCAGAGTCTTTGAAAAGCCGAAGTTGGTCAGATAAGAAATTTTCATAATCTGCGAATTACCTTTCTCTCCGCTATAGACTTTTCCTAGCGAAAGATGATACCCGTATTCCGCCAACTATATGCTGCTTGATGGTCAACTGCTTTGACGTGTTCAGTGTGTCATAAGGGATCCGCAGTTCGCGCCTGAACTGTCGAACCTAGGCGGTGAAATTCCTGCCAGATGACACGTAATCTTCATACACTGAATGCACGACGCGTACAGCCTTGCTTAGCCTATCTTTGCGGCGAGTTGATGCAATTGTTAGAGGTTAGACTCTTCGGAAAAATCTCCACGAAGCTCGTCGTGCAGTTCAGCCAGATCTTTATGCTTCAGACAAACCTGAATGTTGATAATTCTCAAGGTCCCGAAGCATCGCTGTTTTCATCTCCTCTTTTCTTATCGCTTCTCCTTTTCTGTTTTCGGCTTGTTCTGTCTGCGGTTGAGTAGACTCTGGCTGTTTCTCGCAGTGCAAAGCGTGAAGTCGCGCCATGTAACCTTTTCGTTCCAGTTTGGTGAAAAAGCCACTTTTTCATCCGTCACAGTCAGCAGTAAAGATGATGTTGATTATGATAATGATGGTGAAGGAGAAGAAAAAGAAGACTAAGAGAATGATAATGATAAAATCAAAAAAGATGATTGAAAACAATCCTCTGAATATGAAGTAGAAGCAGATGAAACTGTAAAGATGTCAGATTACGAGGGCGATTCTAACATATTGGTAAATCCATGAACGTTACTTTCACAATCACATGCATCTAGAAACAAAAATAATGCTTTTTCAAGAATTTCAATCATAAATAAATTAAGAGATGCTCAAATTATTAAATTATATGTTTAATAGCTGATGCTAATTCAGTACCTCAGAACGGATTGAGGACACGAAGCGACACAAGGATGAGAGCACGCGTGTATTGAATTTAAGGTTACGAAAAAGTGATCTTTTTGCACCTCTTTTCAGTGATGTAGACCAGAGCTACAGATTTAGACCGGAGCTGAAAATTCGATTACGAATACAGGTCGTTTCTCGAAGTCACTCTTAGGGCCGCATTATGTTCTTGAGATACAATGCAGTCACGGTATATTATGGTGGAAAAGGATAGATTTTTTTGCTTTCCAACGTGATATGTAACACTTTTTTTAAATCAACCCCCTGTGCTGCAGACCTGAATTAAAACAAAGAAGAAACTATCAAGATGGAAAATACTCATTAAACATTAACACGGTATTTTTAAAGCATGACTGAGGATAAAAAATATGTTTCGCCTCTAATCGTTACAAAAACAACCCCCGTATTTTTATCCGAATATAAACCTGCAGACTGATGCCAAAAATTGTATATATTAACTTTTGTGATTTGTGTGCTCTTCATTTCTGTGCTCTTGATTTTTGTGCTCTTTCTTTATTCTCTAATGTCATATCTATCGATTTTGTGAAATTAACCCTGATATAAAAAAGTGGCACCCTACAATGAAAACCCGAATTGAAAAAAATTCTATATCTATATAGATGGAACTTTCTTTTAAAATAGTAATATGGTACTTTTAAGCCTAATTATTTCTCACCCCCCCCCCCATCGTAACAAAAATCACCTCCGTAATGTATGTTATAGTATTTTCCACTCTATGTGTGTATATTCAAAAAATATAATTTACCTTTTTCGATGCATATTTTGATGTCTTTAAACAACTTTCAGCACAATTCTTAACGAGAAAAATTAATTTTCAAATAACGTGGTAACTACCCCAAGAAAACACCCGTAACGTGAAATATGTCTAAATTTGATGAGACCACTTTTGAAAATGTTTTCGACTCTTTTACTATCAAAACTCATCAAGTATCGAACTTATCCAGGTAGATTAGTCGCCTTGTTTCTCGACAGACCCAATGCTCTAAGGTATGGAGTTCTAGCATTCCCCCAAAAATACCCTTCCCATGAAATTGGTCTGAATTTGATTGGTGGTAGAGTATGTAAATTTTTGGAGACCTACCTTAGTGAAACCCATAAAATTTCGACCTTATCCAAGTACATAAGTCACATTCTTTTTTAACGACCCAATGATATATAGAATAAAGTATTAATATCCCCAAAATACTACTCTTATTGCGAAATCGTCTAAACTTGATTGGTGCTAGACTATGTAGGTTTTGGGTGTCCAAAAATGTACATAGTCTACTACCAATAAAATGTAGACAATTTTCCGATAAGGATAGTTTTCTGATAATACTAAAACTTGTTCTCTTACAGCATTGAGTCCATAAAAAAGCTCGAGTACCACCATAAACTAAACAATTGGTAGTCCAAAATTCGAACTCATCGAATTATCCTAACGAAGGGAGGCATCCATTTCAGCCAGGTCTTGGGATTTAGGAGGAACATGTAGGAGGTAGGCATGTTGATTTCGCGATGAACAATGCAAAACGTGCTAAAGCTCTGGGTGTTTCTAGCACCACAATGTGTGATACGCGCCTTAAAGGCTCCTCTTAGAAGGATATTGCTGGCATCGTAGAAGTTTAGCAGGTCATCATTGAGTTGATTAAGCCACTCAATTTGATCGTTTCGCCGGCTTGTTTTCGTGCTTCCATGTAAATTATTTTCAGCACTCCGACTTCTAGGGTGATCCACACTGTATGCCCACTGTCGGATGCTCTGCGCATTCGATCATTTTTAACCGTCTTTACAACCGTTTGGTGGTTTGATGGTGTCATTGTTGTTTGCACGAGCAGCAGGGAAAGAGGTTCGTCCGTCCTTGTAAAGCCTCACATGCAGAGATAAGGCTGCTTACTCTAAAAGGTCGCCCAGTATCTCAGATTCACCGTTTAAGACACCTAGCCCAGGTACTATTCTGCATTCGGCACGGTGGTTGCACCCTCGCTTAAAAATTATTCCTTTGGGAGCATCAATGTAAAATTGCCACGACGGATTATTAATTACTATAACCATATGCAACAGAAAACTTTGGTATAGAGGCCCTTTATTCGCAACCTGCGGACGCGTTCGGTGACTTTGTTATAGGCCCATCGGTTTGATTCCAAAGGAATCGAAACCAAATGATTCTCATACCGGGAATCGAACCCGAGCAGATTTTAAAACCTGCAGTACTTCAGTATGTCTTATTAAGTTATATTAATTTAAAACTGAAATTTATTGCAATACAAATAATTCATTTGGAAAATTCTTAAACTTTTTATAGCATTTTCGGTTATTCATTTATACACTTGCACAACTTTATACTTAGATTGAATTTTAGAGATTAAACTAAACTTAGTCATTTGATTTTTTCAGTTAATCAAATATAAGACATTATTTATAATAAATAAAACCCTCACCTTAAATATCAACACTTCAAATTATTTAAACAAGAAAACATCTAAAAAGCAGAATTTATAAGCAGACGTAAAGCTCGTAACATTATTCAAAAAAAATCTGATATGTATTTAACATCTGAAATTCAACATCAGAATTGCTCTACTTATCTTTAAACGTCTACATATAAGGATGGACCCCTGATTATAGGTGCATGACCTATCAAACAGTGCTACTTCAACAATTATTTAGCTTTATCCTAAATATTGTAGAATATATATTTTAATGGAAAAAATGCATCCCTATAAAATAAAAACCATATGGCATGATAATAGAGGAAGAAACGGACATAATAAAAATCAGGTTTGATACAAAATTTCGCGAATACTAGGCAGTGGAATAGGCTACTGAAAAAAAAATTGTTGACGCAATACAGATTGAGGATTTTTAAACAGTGCTTCTCTCAGAATGTGTGAGAATGGATTCATATACTTAAACAAGATCAAAAGAAAGCCGTTGCAGCATTGTTGGAAGATTCTTAAAAATTCAAGTACTTTAAAATTACAAAAGTAACTTGAATTTCACGTGCTGTTAACTCAAAGTGACTTACATGTACTTCTAACTGAAAATTCATTCATGAAAATCCACTTGATCCTCTTTTGATATTTGAAACCAGTATTTTTAAAATACTTTCGGAATGGAAATGTGTATTTATTTACCATATTATAGAGAAAAAACTGGATCAAAGGGAAAAACTGGGTGAAATATACAACTTTCTTAACTAAATTTTATTACTACAGTGTAAGATAGAACAAGCATACTATAAAATTATCGTGTTTCAATTTTCATAGACATTTTTATGCATAAAGTTGTACTAAAGAGAGGGTGTCTGAAAAATATCATTTTAAAAATGCACGAAATTTTTCCTTATTTTCCCATCGCCAATTTTTTCAAATTTTCCCTGAACAATAATATTTGAATATCTGAACTATAATCATGTAACATTTTTAATAAAGAATCTTAAATAGATTAAGGGTAAACTTTTTCAACTTATTACTCTTGATAGTTATTCAAGCTGCTTCTTTCGTAAATTCTCTATTTTTTCCCTGATTCCACGGTCTTTCATAACCTGTGGCCTGAATAGAAAAGGATATCTTTATTGCCAACATTAAGAATGTTAAACTAAAGGGTAATTATAGGGTAATAAAAATTGTAAGTATGAAAACATTTTTAAAGAGGTTACAGTCAAATAAGGCAATAAGAATGTTTACAATTGATCAAATAATAATTTAGAACTAGTCGCATATATCCTTCAAGACTATCAGGATACAAGCTTATTGATACTTCTAAATGTCATTAACTTACTTGCCATTACCTACAATGATAGCAAGTATACATTTTTTGAAAAATATTACACTTCAGGATGGACAGCAGAAATGTTCGACGACTCTCATAAGATAAAAAAAAACTTTTTAAAATTTAGGGAGCAATACCTTCTCCAGTCGATTTAAGTGTTTACCTTAATAGGAATGTAGGTTCTTTTCTTTGTTCTATAAGGTGTAACTTTCCCGTCTACACTAACAAAAACTAGTAATTTTAAAATTAAAGAATAAAGGGGGCTTATTAGTTTCGTGTTGACATTATGAAGCCTTTAACGAGTCTTGTTTTGCGCCAGGTGCTCAAAAGACCACCTCGATCAGGTGATAATCAGCTAGTCTTACACATGAAATTTTGGTAGGGATGGTTGCCACCTAAAACGACATGAATTAAATGGTTTTTGACTTCCAAGATCAAAGAAAATATATATAATTAATTATTTATAAATAGTAGATCATTTGGATCGAATTTAAATGAGACAAGGGACAAGCGAATAAATAATTAGGAGAAATCTCCAACAAAACATATTACACGGTCGCAAGAAGAAGAGTGATACTGTTAAAATTCTATACTTCAGATATTTACAATTAAGTACAAGTCAAGTTATATATTTTGAACGGACGACCGGTCTTCCAGACCAGATAATCTTTGAATCTGACAAAAATGCTTCAGTCTCAACCGTACAACACGGTGTATTCCACAAGTTCAACAGTAATGGATAACTGTAAATATTGACGGTTTGACGGTCTGACTGAGAGTGACGAAATATCTTGATGCATCTTGACTAGCAAGCTCAGATCACGCAAGGAAAGGTTGCGCAGATGGTGCACTTTGCGCTGCTGCGTCGCGTAGAGTATACAGATTCGCGCCTTTACGGAGTTTATCCCTCAGTATTTTCGGCCTCTATGCCACGTTGCGGAAACTTTTATACGCGCTTTTCCACATTCGTTGACTGCTAGTGCATACTGCTGCTTTGAACAATGGGCTGTGCTGATACCTCCCAGTGACATGTTGGCATAGCCAGCTCATTTTCCGTTGTCCATGCGAAAATGTCTCCATATCTTCAGGTGCATTTGGAAAATACCTTTGTCTTGATTGTTAATCCCTTCATAATTTTGTAAGAACAACAGAGCCAGAGTATTGGTTTAAACCCGATAATAAAACAGAAATCTTAACTTACTTACCTTTAGCCATACTTTGTAATTACCGACGGGCATTCGTAACTTGCAGTATAAAAACTGCAATTTTACAGGTCCTGCGATGAAATTGAAAAAAACGTTTCGAACTCAATATGGTCTTCATCCTTTGTGCTTCGTACCAAGTTTCTAGCTAGTTTTTACCTAGGGTGCGCGGGTACGCGCTCGCGCCTCGTGTTCTTTTTCGTAAGCTTAATTCTGACATTTAAACTATTTTTTTAAGTATTGTAAATATTGTAACTTAAGTCAAAAACTGTGATCAGAACCCCTTGAGGAAGAACAGTCATAAATTGAAACTGACATTTTCTCTAAATTTAAAAAAAGGTGCTTAAAGCAGCTGCGGCTTTGACGATTAAATTCTCATTAAATTATAGATTCATTTCTATTTAAAAAATAAAACGTCGATAAAATTAAACAGCATCCTAAGTGTGATTTACCGCGGTCCTACTAGTAGTCTTTGTTATTTTCAGAATACGTTTGCTGCCAATAAGACCACACGCTGGTAATTGAAACCCTTTTTTAAATTCAATTTCAA
>JAAAKG020204509.1:0-23180 GCA_010014905.2 Druon quercuslanigerum
CTACCTTATCATCCCATTTATTACATTCTGGTTTCTTGTTTGAATTCTTGTAATTTTCATTAGTCGCTTAGTCCCTTGCTTATTATTTCATAAAATCTAGAGAATAGTATCAACAATTGCGGGGGGGGGGGCAAGAATTGGTTCTTTTACCCTGATTGCCTACAATATAATATTTTCTGCCTGAGACCGCATTTTCCGTAAAAAATGAATAATAATTGTAAAATTGTAAATAAAAACATAATACTTCAATGTCAACCTTTTAATGGAGTTTAAAATTCTTCAAAATTTTAAATTGTGGCATAATTATCAAGTGAGCAACTGAAGATACGAAAAAAAATGAATAGAAAAAAGTTGTTCAATAAAAAGAAGGTTTACAAATGTGATACGAATCAATTTTTGATAGGGAGCGTAGTCTTTATTTTAATCGTAATAATAAAAAAACTCAATTTTTTTAAAATGACACAAGATCTTTAATCATGAACAATAAGATCGCAAACAAACAAATTAAATTTTTGTGTAACAACACAACTTACAATACGATTTTTTGATAACAAAATTATTCGCTGAACTTAGGACAATAAAAATAAGTCTGTTTCAATATCGATTATTAATATTATAAATTTTAGTAATAAACATGTATTGAAATAAAACATTATTCAGGGTATTTGCGAATAAATATTACTGCAAAATAGATAGCAAATATTAACATCATTATGAAAAGTAAAATGGGTACTTTATTTTTCAATATCTGAATAATCAATTCTGGACCGAGGTACAGCAATTTTGTATTTCTCTATGGTACCTTAGTCCGAGCAAGGCAAGCATCCCTAACCGCTATTCCATTTTGAGTAAACTGGAAAAAAAATTTGTTGAGAAGAAGATATGATTAAACGTAGATTATTAAAAGTTAAGTGAGGGTGCATTATAATATCGTGCTATAGATATAAAAATATGCACAACACCCGATATAAGCACCACCGGTTTACGATATTTCGAGAATTGCTGTCCTCGGCAGTTTCTTAATGAGGGGAACCGCGGGACCGAGAAAGAGGCGGTGCTTTTTCAAGTGTGACAAATAGTATGATGGCCGCACTGTCACAAGGGGAAGTCCTGAGGGTCGAGATTCAAATCGAGGTTGCGTGGGTATAATTCGAAAGATTATCAAGTTTTATTCGACACATGTTACGGCTTTTTTGTAAGAGGGGCCCAGTTTCGAAAATATAAATATTTGAAAATTGCGACTGCCGTCACTGATTTACTGGTGTCAATGGCACGGCACCCCTCTCACCGTATGACGGTGGACTGGTGGTAGCATGTCGCGTTGCGACTTCGCTGATGTCAGATGCTAGATTTTTTTACATGATTAAAAACTCCGAATTACATTATTTACAATTCAATCACTACATACTCTCATTTAAACACAAATTAAATCATAGAAAATAGTTTTTTTCTTTTAATATTTCATGAAGACGGTTAAAAAAATTAATCGAAGACAACTGTCAAAAATGAATATTATATATTATCATATAATGTATGAAATACATACTCTTTTTTTAACAGCAGAATTTTCGCCACTTTTCATTATTTTTCTCTAAAACAGCCAAGTTTCACCAAGAGCAACAAGAGATAGAATGAGTTTCCATGGTTCCGGGTTTTCCCGAAATCTAGAGAAAAAATTAATTTGCTATTAATAATTAAATAAATAAACATATAATTAATAAACTAGAAAACTATATGAAATTATTAATGATGTATAAAAAGTCCTGCCAAAAGATACTACCCCACAGCAGCAGAGTCGCAAGGATAAACTCTACCACCAGGCCACCGCTGCTTGGTGCGAGAGATGCCGCGTGACTCACACCAGTGAGTCAGTGGCGACATTCGCAACTTTCAAAAATTCATACTTTCAAAAAAGGGATCCACTTACAAAAAAGCCGTGGCATGTGTGGAATGAAATTCGATAATCTTTCGAATTATGCTCATCCGGCCTCGATTTGAATTTCGACCTACAGGCTATTCCCTTGTTATTTTGGTACAAAAATCCCACTCTAACAAAAATGCCTTCAGCATATTGGGCTCTAATTACATTAAATATAAGGAAAAATTTAATGAAAATACCTCTCCCATGGGACGTGTGAATTCGATTACTCTATAGCGCTGCCTCACTTTAGAAATCTTAAATTCTATGGCATGGAAATAGGTAGGGAGGAAAGCTAAGATGTTGCTCATGTACCTTTTCATTGTTTTTAAGGTACAGCAGATAAATAAATTTATGAATGTATTTAAGAATAATTAAGAGCCTGAAATGGTAGTACAGATATGATGTAGTTATTGTCGATTATAGAAAGGATTTGAAGACAGGAACTAATAAAGAACTATGTGATATAATTTCTCATATATTTATTTAAAATTCCAGATTATCTTCCCATTTATGTTTAAATAAATGAAAAATGAAATTGTTGTTGAAGCGATTATACAATTCGGGTGCTTAACTGGATAATTGATTTTAATTCGTCAAGGTATTTCATGGGATCTCCGAAGTTTTTTGGATAATCAAATGATCGATGAAATGAAAATTCGTAAGTATTGAATCTCCTTGACAGTAATATGTTAATAAATGTGTACTAAAACTTTATAATACAACAAAGTTCTTAGTTATAATTAACTTTGAGATAGCATGCTTATTCAGCATCCTAAAGCATGGCCTAAATTTAGAAATACTGCAGATCAGTAATGGACTCTTATTTTATCTTTAAATTTGGATTCCGATTTTGCAAAATATTTTTTCGCTTTCTTTATAATTCCTGATGGCATTGGTCATTAGTATGATATTAAACCTCACACAACAAGGTGAAGCAGAGTCTCATTTACCACAAGGTAAGGTGTCTCCAAACTCCGCTAGTTTTCAAACGCATTACGAATTATGTATGGCATAATATTGTTTCTGAGGTATTTAAATATATTATACAATTATTCGAAGGAATTTTTTAATTATTTCCTGCTGAATTAAAACGAGAAAATTCCGTTTCTTAGATTTTTTTGGTTTTAGGAAACACAAAGTCTATTTACAGAGTACCTAACGCATAATACATTTTATAAAGGATAATAAATTATTAGGTAACCTCTTGCAGTAACGTGAATAATGTATTGACCAAAAAAATGCGGATACATAAACATCAGCATAAAACACAGCATACAAAGATACTTCAAAAAAAGAAAAAAAAACGTATCATATATTGCAAATTACACAGTAAAAATTCGCATTATTGCTTCTCATAATTAGTGACCTTCATCCATTTTCACATGCAGAGGACCCCTGATTACGAAAATTATAGTAACAATACCCGGAAATTTGATTTCCATGGTGAAAACCATGAAAAACCAAAACAAATAATTGTTTATTGAATTTATTTCATAAATAATAAAAAGCTACAAAAGAGCTTGAAATAAATGTTGTAGCTCTCGAAAAACTATGACTTTTATATCATTTACGTTTATCACCTATATCCATTATTTTTCGATAAAAATGGAATAGTGTTTCAACAAGTACATTTTGCTAAGACTCCATCAGTTTCGGTATTTCTTACTTACGCACTTCATCACAGGAAGGTGGGAGCTTTGTCTTTAAAGTGCATTTCTTTTTCCTTTTACTATTTTGTTCTTGTTTTTTTGTATTTTATTCATTCGCATTTTTTTATATATTAATTTTTTGTTTTCGTAATCTTTGAATTCCGAAAGAAAAAGGAAAGCTTAGCGAAAAGGAAAAAAAATGAGTTGCTCTTGCCAGGATAGCAACTTTTAATGTCGGTGATCAAGTTAGTTTTGTGTGTGCGAAAGTTTTCACCATGAAAATCAAATGTACGGGTATTTTTACTGTCAGTTTTGTAATTATCGAGTAAAAATACATTGATATACACAGTTTTGAATAATTCGAAGTTATGTACTTTTCGGAACCTTATTCCCACTGAAAAGGAGGCTACTGAGATCCCTGCCTCCCTGAGACGCTTTAGGCCTAGCGCATTTGTGAAAATTAACACCCCACCTTGTTGTGTGAGGGTTAACTAAGTAGTGATAAAGGTTATCTACACTTCACAAAACAAATTTTAAGTATAAGCCAGCATGCAATAAGTTTATATATGGAAAAAACTAATTCTTGTTATTAACGAAATTTCTGGTCGTCCCGAAATTCAGGACGACTAGTCCATCCCCTTTTCCGACTCCCCCAATTTTTTGGGACGACGAGACACACCCTGTTAATAAACGATATGCTGTTCAGCCTAGCACACCATAACTCTTTGAACGTCATCGGTACTATATAATTAACTCTTAATCATGTGGGATGGACTTCTCGACGAAAACGAATGTCGTTAATGAGGTTTAATGTAGATTTTCTCATGTTTATCTCATGTTTATGCTTATGAACGTGCTCAGAATTCTATAGAGTCAGGCAGTCATTCAGACGAGAGTCTCACGACAGAACAAGTACTATAACAGTGATCCAAAAACGTGCCTAATATCATTGTAAAGTGTCATAAATAAGGAAAATGAAAAACAATAGAAAAGAAGATCGGAATATTTTGAGTGAAAATTTGAAAAAATAATAAGAATTATTCGTGAGAGGTAAGAGCAAAATGAATAAATAAAGTCTTAATCTAATTATGGAATTCAATAGTTTTCGCATCAAAGACGGGAAGCAGATTTTCAACTTGGTATTGCTTTCACATTTTTCATTAAGTAGCATTGGATGTTAAGAAATAAATTATATTTTCAATTCTGAAAAAATAGTTTTAAAAATTGTTATCGAAATAATCGATTCAATAACTGTATAAAACTTTAATAATCGTGTTTTCTTATATTTTTCACAAAATAGACTATATACATTTCTGCTTTATTTGAAAATAACCTGAGGTCTTTACTATCGAAAAATTTAATACATTCATAGTATTATTAGCTGGCGCTCCACCGTATTACAAATTATTCATACTTAAAAAGAAAGTTGATTATTTTTTTCAAAACTACCCCTCCCACACTTTTCCTGCCCTTACTTTCTCTTCTTGAAAAACTTACGACGGATTGAGAAAAACCCGACCAGAACTATAAGTGTTTCCGGTTCAGAGACTATGCATACGGTTTAGAGTGTTGATATGAAAAACCACATCCGTTTCTCTGTCCACCAGACCAGAGGCCCGCACAGAATAAGGGACCTGAATGTATGACAAACCAATGCTTAATATTTAAAAAAGTCTTTTTGAAAAATATAATATGTTCATTATTCTCGGGCACAATAGAAGCTGCAAAAAAATCTTTTACTGCTGACTTTTAAACGTGATTAGTAGTTCAAAAATTGAGGGAGAAATTTTTTTAATACCATTGAAAACCTTTTTAAATTGCACATCAAACAAACCATATTACAGATATTCTTGATATTTTATAGAGAATATACTGCGCAAGAAGTTTTAGAAAAAAATATTCAAGAATTTCTCGAATTTTTTTAGCTCGACTTCAACATCTGGCATGACCTAAGAAAGTTGTGACAAAAATCTCAATTCTATCAAAATTAGCCTTTGACAACTCCCTTTAATTTAATCCCATTAAACTGAAAAAATCTACAAGGATTCTGGGGATTTTACGTTACAGATAACATTTATAGTTACTCAACTACATCCTACAGTCTATTCTCTCTGCTACCATTTTCGACTATTAAAACTTTTTGTTTTGAGAAATCTCTTCTGAATTACTCATGCAGAGTTTCTTTAAAGTTAAGTCTCATGCTATTGGTTGCGGCCGAATTTCCTTTGAAATGATTTATTTAGTTCTGTCTAATCTTTCTTATTATTTTATACATATGATTCCACTCCAGATCGGAATTTTTCCTGATTCCTTGGAAAAAGTCTGTCATCTGACTTGTACCTAAAGTCTCTAACCCAATGACAATAAATGGTTTAGGTGCCATCTCTATCCTTTATGCCTTAGCTAAACCTCTGAAATAAATGGATGGGTGCTACGAAAAATAGGCTATATTTTCGATACTGTTAAGAATTAGGCTAACTTCGTTTAGCTAAGTTTTCAGGAGGAATAAATAACCAATTTTTTTCGAAACATTTCCCACGAATTAAGACCGCCTGCATTTTGTATTACATTTTGTAATGTAATTTAGACTCCTATAAAATAAAAAAAAAGAAATTTTAAAAGATTTTTATTTCTGTTAACACTTCTACGTGTTTAGTAAGTTTAAAGAAAAGATAGCCTAATCTTTGTAGAACCCATCGAAATAGTCCATCAACAGCTGATTGAATATACTAACACCAGCATTTTAATTGACTCGTATCAGTCATGCTTTTCGGCGCTAAATACTACTGCTACTGATACCAAATTAGCAATTTGTATAATAATAAAGAGATCACGATTATGTCACTATTCGATATTTTAAAGCTTTTAAAATGATTATATCAACAGTGACTTATTTTCAAGCTTCAATCCTCAAACATGTCAGACACAGCTTTTGGATGGTTGGATTTTTATCTAGACAATCGATTTCAGAGAATAAAGATGGTATGGCTAAATTTTGGACTGGGGTGCGGTTAAACGTGGTGTTCCTCAAGGTTTCATCTTTGCGTTTATCCCTTTCACGGTGAACATGGGAAAATGCACTTGTAGCATGACCAAGTCTTAGTATTCTTAAGCCTCAGCTGAAGTTATGGGAAATTTTAGACAATTTTGTAACTGAACTTTCGGGTTAGTTCGTTTTTTCGAGTTTTCCGGTCTACTAAACCCTAAGGAATGATATGTTGATAATATTTATGTTTTTATATTGAAAGGAACTTTTTCAAATCGGTTTGATGCTAACTATGGAAAAGAAAATGATTTTATTTACACTTTAAAGAATGGAAATATTTTTTTTTACGATATTGTTGAAAAGAGAAAATATTATTTTTTATCAAGAAAGTAGTCCATTATTTATTTCAAAACTTTTATTTTTAATCCAATATTCCTTCTCTCTTTGAATTTGCTCCTAAATTTTACAAATGACCTGCATGAGACTTTTTCTTATTCCATGTAATTATAATAAGCTATTTTAATTTCATTTTGTGATACCTAATAAACAGGAGAAGAAATTATTAAATTATGTTTGATAACGTTCTAGCGATGTAAAGAAATATATAATTTTCTATCTGTTTTTAAAAGGATCGTCTTCAGTGGATTCAAAGCATGTCTCAAAATCCGCCACCTGTTTTTGTCAAGTCGAAAAGCTCACCTTCCTTCGACTGTGGTAAAATAAAAAAGACGCGCATGTTCTCTAGATCCGCTAATGATAGAAAACAGCGATATTTTCCAACAAGTCATGTATATGGCCACACACAAAAGGGCGCCTCAGTCTTCTACAGATTAAAGAACGCTTTCAAATCTGAAAAATTATTACACAAAAATCATTCAGATACAATCAGTATTACAGACACGACTCGTTCTGAACAAGAGGAAATAATTGTTGGAGCCCCACCACCTGTAGACGATTCCTTTTTTTTCGAAAATCTTGAATCTTTACGAGGTGTTGAAATTGATGGATTTAACATACTTGAAGAAATATGGAAAGTAGTGAGCGTTGCAGAAATGGTAGTACTTACAGAAATGGAGAAAGGTAATGTACCAGAAAGAGATGGAATTCTTTTTCCAGATTTTGACGAAAGATTTAGAAGTACTGCGTTCACCTGGGCTTGTATTCGTGGAATACCAGGCGTTTTAGCAGGACTAGAAGCCTCTGGGGCAAATATTAATAATCTTTATATGAATGGAGCAACCCCAGCAATGTTTGCTGCTTTTTCTGGAGAAATTGCTTGTCTGGAATATCTAGTTAAGCGGGGTGCAAATTTGCATTACGTTAGCCCTCTTTATAGACATTGTGCTTTGCACTCAGCGGCAGCTGGAAACTGTCCTGAAACTGCGGAGATTCTTCTGGATAATGGTGGTGAATTGAATAATTTATCAGGTAAGCCAGATATGCTCCCACTTTTAGACTATGCTATTCGGATAAAGTCAGAAGAAGTTGCAGTATTATTTATCAAACGAGGAGCCAACACCACATATAAAACCTCCATTGGAGAAACTCCTCTTCATGTAGCTTGTAGAGTTCAATCTGTAAAATGCTGTGAACTGTTATTAAAGAAACCAGAAGTTGATGTAAACGCTCTGGATGAAATAAATAGGACTCCACTACATTACGCTATAATGGCTACTGGCTCGAATATCAAAATAGTTGAACTTTTACTAAAACATGGTGCGCTGGTTAATCAAATTGATAAAAAAGGATTTTCGCCTCTCCATATTGCAGCTTTAGGAGAACAATCAGAGTGTGTTGAAATGCTTATTATGAATGGTGCTGATGTTAGTGCAACGACAAGCAAAGGAGTGTCAGCCCTGAATATTATTATACGAAAAATACCAGAATCCTTGCAAGCGTTTGGAATGAAGATGGATTCTTCTATAATGTTGAGACGTGTAGGTTTTAAAAACAAGAAATATGAGATGAGATTTGATTTCACTTGTCTTCTTCCAAGTGATGAAAGGCCAGACACTAGTTGCATTAACACCTTTATGCAGGAGAATCTGACGGATTTTTTAACTCATCCTCTATTCGAAGCATTTCTCTACCTGAAGTGGAAAAGAATAAAAAAATGTTACCTTCTTAATATTTTCTTCTACACGCTCATGTTGATCTTCATGAGTACTTATGTGTTAACGGCTTTTGCTTATGAGTGTTACAATTCCCCTCAGGAAAATGATACTAGCACTAATGAAACTAGAAAAATTTGTTATTACTTCGACAGAGGACTTGTTGAATTTTGCTGGTACATTTGGTTGTCATTTGTTTGTTTGATGATACCAATAAAGATTCTAGGTTTCATTACTGCAGGAAACTATAAGGATTACCTCTGGAAAATAGAACACATTCTGATAACTATAGTCATGGTGAGCGCATTCGCCACTTCTTTTTTCTATACAGGAAAAACTTATCATTGGCAGAAGTATATCGGCGCTTTCTCTATACTTTGTGGTTGGACAAACTTGATGTTGATGATTGGTCAACTGCCAGGTTTTGGTACTTATGTGGCGATGTTTACTCATATTCAATTTGAATTTGCAAAACTGTTGTTTGCCTACTCAGGACTACTAATTGGGTTTACCGTGAGTTTCTGTACAATTTTCGATGGAAAACCGCCTTTCGGTAATCTATTTACGGCTTTGTTCAAAATTCTAACGATGATGACTGGAGAAGTTGATCTTGAGGGACTTATAAACCATTCAGAAGGGAGTAAAAATGATCAAATCCTTTTTTATCATCCATTAACTATTTTTTCGCAACTTCTCTTCAGCCTTTTTGTCATTCTCATTGTAATAATTTTAATGAATTTGCTGATTGGTATAGCTGTGCACGACATAAAAGGTTTACTTAATCAGGCAGATCTTAATAAACTCATCCGAACGGCGAAGTTGATAGTCTCCACGGAGATGGCAGAGCACAAAATAAACCTTTCCTTATTTTTTGAAAGACTGCTGTACAGTAAAACAGATGCTCAAATTGGAAAACATATTCTTTTAGTAAAACCATTAAATCAACTCGAAAAGAGTCTTCCCGGATATATTATTAAAGCAGCTCATGACATTGCTAAGAAAAATAGCAAAATCTTGGACGATGTTTATCCAGATAATAACGAGAAGGTTTCTTATATTCCAAAAATGAAAAAAGAAGATAAAGAAACTACTTTAGGAATTTCGAATGATAAACTTACTTCGCAGTTTGAAATCAAAGATGAAGTTCTTGAGCTTAAGAATCAGTTACGCAAAACTAGTAGAATTCTGAAAGAAATGGTGTTGGAATTTTCGTAGTTTTCGTTTTTCTTTCCAAGTAGAGCAGATAATGAAACTTGTAAATGGATTTTAGAATACATAAGAGAACAAAAAGGATTTTACGGTAGGATTGTAAGTTAGTTATTGTCTTTTAGAATATAGATTTTTAGAGAAGAAATAATATAAAAATATAGCATATTATTTATAATATATTGATTTTCAATTACAGGTTATCTTTCGAGTTATGTATACTGGAACGGAAAATTATATTGATGTCCGTGTAACTATGCAATTCAATGGTACAATTGGACAATTCAATCGTATTCGTTCGGGTATTTCATGGATTATACGTAGTTTTGTGGAAAGCCAAATGATCGAAAAAATTAAAGTTAGTTAGTATCCAATAGCCTTGATTGTAATGTACTAATAAAAATACATCATTAATTGAACAAATTTTTTCAGCCGGACTTTTCACGCAAGATTAGCGAATAAAAAAATGAAAGAAGTCTGTTCAAGAGAGTTCCAGCAGCACGCTTGCTTGGAAGAAGCGTTAAAACATTTAAATTAAAGAATTAACAAGGAAATACAGTGTAAAAAAGTACTTGCTCAAAATTAAAAGAATTTATATTTTATAATAATTCAGCAGGTGTTGTATCTTTTTATTCTTTGTCGACTAGCAAAAGAATCCTCAGCGTTTATCAACTCGTAACTTTAATTACAAATGAGTAGCCGACCAATAATCAGTTTTCAAAAGAGTAATGATTACGCAAGAAAAGTTATATAATTTATTTATATCACTTTTTATTGATTACCGAAATTTTTGTAAATATATCATATCATAATACTGCTGAAATTTTAAAGTCATAAATATTTGTTTTCATTGAAAATAATAAGCTACAAATCTCATATTTAGTTTGATACCAAAATTCCACTCTAATTAAAATGCCTCTGACATATTTGTTTGTAACCATTTTAGGACCTATAAAAAAACATTCAGAATATCTCCTCCTTGCCTACTCCTTACAGTGGGGAATAAATTTTCCCTTGTCAAGGAAAAGGCGAGTTCAGATCTAGCTGCGGTGAGCAGGCCCATGAACTCCGGCGGGTAGCTGGTCTCTAGGATAAGGGCGAGGTTTTAATGTAAAATTAAATTACCTCTAGAAGCCGGGCGTTGTTGAGTATGTCCAAATATTTCCCTAGCTACTCATGGAAACAAAATCAGTTCTTTTAACAATCAAAAACAAAACACCTAGGGAGATTAGGCAACGACCCCTCTAAAAAAAGCATCTTCTCCTGTAAAGATAGAAATTCCCGATGGGGCCTTGAAATCTCTAAGTTGGGAACTATCGGTTAGTAACCCTGGTATAGCGGCTTGGAGCTGGATACTTACACGAATGAGAAAGACAGATTGAAGTTTAGCCAGTCTTATTATTACTTATTCAAAAATGAGATAGGAGTTAAACAATTTAAAGCATTTAAAGCTGCAGGAGATGATAAAATATACCCTATGCTTATCTAAGAAGGATTTCAGTCCTTGGTGAGTCTATTGTGCGGCATCTTTCGAGCTCGTTTAGCAATGGGATATGCCCCGGAAGCATGGAGCAAGGTAAAGGTAATCTTTATTCCAAGGCTGGGTGAATATACCTACTAGGAGGAAAAATCCTTTTGCCCGATCAGCTAGATCTCACCCATTCTGAAACGCACAAGAAAAATCAGGGGACCTTTACATGAAAGAGGATATCCTAAAGGAAAACCCTCTCCACAAAAATCCGTTTGCCTCTCAAAATGGTTGATCTACTGAAGACACTCTATGCGATAACCTCCCGCATTTATAATGCAATGCGGAAATGTAAAGTAGCAATTAAAATGTAGACAGACATAGAGGGTTCATCCACACATTGGTCTGCTAAAAACACGGAGTTAGTGACACTGGATACAAATATATGCACCCCATGTTGAAAAGCAGCTCGGTACATACTTCATTACATGGTAATAAAGTGAAGGCCAGAGTTTGAATGGAGGGGCCACCGGGAGGAGTTCTTTCATCCACCTAATGGGTGCTTTTCATTTATGACCTGATTCGTGTTTGAAACCAATCGGGTTCTCATTTTCATGGTTATATAAATGACCTGGAGATTCTGGTAACATAGAAGCATGAAGGCACCTTACTGGAACTCATGAAGTCAGCGCTTAACATCTCAACATAGTAAAACAATGATGCAGGAACCGCTGTTTCTTCATAAATCAGGACAAGAGGGATTTCCTGCACTTTACCAAAAGAAGGATGCCTCCTGGCACGAAAGGGAAGTATCATTTTCAAAATCAGCAAAGTATTTAGGAGAAATATTGTACCCTAAATTAACCTGAAAACTCCATGTTGACGGATTGGTAAAAAAAGCTAAGAAAGCTAAATTTGGGCCTGTAGATGTGCAATTGTAAAAAACTGGGGTCTAAAACGCAGGATTATTTACCGGTTATATATACAGCGATAGTAATCAAAACCTTAACAGTATATGAAACCATTTGGTTGCCTAGGACTGAACTAATCATTACTCTAAAGCAACTTGAAAATCCTCCAAATGGACATCCCGCCGATAAAATTGGGTTTACTTTATATTGAAACACTATAAAACATTACATTTCTTTATTAAACCTAATTTTGAAAAATTGTCTAATCAGGCGCATGGCTTAATCCATAGGTTCTTATAAAAATTATAGTTTATGAATTAAAATTCTTACGATTGACACTCATTGTTCAATATTTTTTTCATCATGGATAATAGAAACCTGAGAGGAAGATATTTTGTATTATATTTCTTAAGAAACAGATTTAATTAAGAATGTATTAAATTTATTCTAAATATCATGCAATGGTCACAAATTGGCTTATTTGATAAAAAAATGATAGCCTCTAGAATAACGAATTCGCCCTAATGTTTTGTATCGGCAAATAATAGCTTAGGGTGGGGTACGGAATTTTGGCACGAGGAACGAAACCGTCAGAATCATTACGTCACACTCCAGCAAGAAAGCGGGCTCTGGCGGGCATATTCATGGAATTCAAAAAGTTTAAGGAATTCACGAAATTCGAACAAATCATGGATATCTATGAGTTTACGAAATTTATAGCATTAACGGAATTCAAGATAGTCGCGGAATTCAAAGAATTAATGAAATTGACTTAATTCATGAAAATTAGGTAATTGACTGAATTATAAGAATTTATGGAATTTAAGAATGCAAGGAGTTTATGCAATGCAACAATTTGAATAAATTATATGAATTCTGTGAATTCCTTGAATTCTATGAATTTCGAGCAGTAAAGTGAGCTGAATGACGCTTGACACAAAAGACCTTGGTGTGAAGCTCTTCCCCTTGGGTGATTGCTAGAGAGATTATTCAGCGACTTGGGTTGAAACAATGCAACCCCAATCCTCACTTTTCTCATATGGACTACATAGCAGAATCGCGTGAATCACTCTTACCCTGAAGGGGATATGGCTTAATGGTGTGATAATAATAAAATAAGAAAAGAATGATAAAAATGCACCCAGCATATGAATAGTATATGCACGCACTAAAAATTAGATAATGAGAATGGCAAAAATCCATTCTTCAACTGTATCAAACATGTGAAAATAATTTTGATATTATAACTTAATTTTTATTTATTATTTAATTGAACTCATAAATTGTGATAACTTTTGTACTGTCAACAAATTAAAACATTTAAAATTATGGGCTGGCACTCCACAGTATTAAAAAAATGTTTTTGCATATAAGTCTGACTAACAAGCTATCGATATATCTGATTAAATATATCATAATAAATTAGAGGAAAATAAAATAGAATTTTTAAGGAAAAATACTAGTTTAACATTGCAACCGCTGAAAATACGCTTAAATGTTTTTCGCAAAGCCTAATTTGAATTATTACGAGTAGGGGTAAGAGCAAAATACATTCATCAAATCCAAATCTAGTTATAGAATTAGATCTTTTTGTCGTAAGAGTCGAGAAGTATCTTCTCACTTCGATATTCTTCATTGTCATTATATGCAAAGGGATAAAGTATATTTTCAATTATGAAATAATTTAAAAAGAATTTTAATAAGGAGAAAGGCATAAATGAATTTAACAACTGCATCAAGCTTATGAACATAATTTCGATTTCATAACTTTATTTTTTATTTATTTCTTAATTGAACTGTGAAACTAAGATAACTTCGTCCCTGTCAAAAATTTAAAACAGATATAGAATTATGAGCTGGAACTGCTCAGTATTAAAAAGCAATTTTAAATATAAGTCTAACAAGCTGACGAGATGTTTGATTAAATATATAATAATAAATTAGAGAAAAATATGATAGATTTTTTGTAGGAAAAATAATAGTTAAAAGAAAGTTTAAAAGATAAGTTAAAAATAATAACGTACATTTTTAAAAAATCGACAAACGGTACAATAGCATTTTAATCAACGAAATTGTTCGCATAAATTATATTTAAAAATCTGTTTAAAGCCACATTACGGTGATACACGTACTTTTCCTTTAATTCTAAAATATAACATAGCAAATAAACAAATTAAATCTTTAAAAAAAAACAACATAAATTAAAATTAAAATCTTAATAACAAAATTCTTCACTGAACTCAGATACAAAAAACATTTTTCCTTTGTTTCGACCTCTTAGTTGATATGTAAAAAAGTATTCGGTGTCAAAGGTCATTGAAATAAAAATCACGCAAAGTGAAAATAATAAATGGCTACGTTCCAATGAGATCATTCTTCAATTCAAAAGGAATGGAGATGAAAAATATTACATTTTTGTATATTAAATCTGTAAACAAGGCATTAATAACAACAAAAAGATCAATATGTAAATAGCATTGTTGAGATTTAGAAGTAAACCTAAAAAGGTTGATATAAAATGTATATTAAATGTTGGTAAACAGAACATATAAATATGAAATTTGATTATTAAAGTGAAACATCTTAGGGTGCCAGATTTCAAAGAATTCGTGAAATTTATAATATTCGAGAAATTTATTAAATTTATGGAATTCGAGAAATTCACGGAATTCAAGGAATTGATGCGATTCAGGGAATTGATGGAATTCATGAAATTCAAGGACTTTGTGAAATTCCTGGGATTCGTGGTATTCAAGGAATTCCAGGAATTCACCAAATTCATGGTATTCACGCAATTTGTAGAATTCAAGGAATTCATGGAATTTAAGGAATGAATGGAATTCGCCATATTAAAGAAATTCGTGGAATTCCTGTGAATCAAGGAATTCATGGAATTCATGAAATTCATGAAATTTATGGAATTCTTGGAATTCTTGGATTTCTTGAAATTTTTGGAATTTGTGGAATTCTTCGATTTTTTGGAATTCGTGGAATTCGTGGAATTCAAGGAATGTAATGAATTCGTGGAATTAATGGAGTTTAAGGAATTCATGGCATTCAATTAATTCACGTAATTCACGGAATTCCGTAAATTTACAGAATTTCGAGATTTCCATCAATGTTTAAAAATGTAAAATAAAATAAACATAGATTTAATATATTGCTGAGTAAAATCAGACGGGGTACATTGAGGGCATGTAAATACGCCATGGAAATGTGATATTAAATCATGCAGCACTCGAAATGAGAAAAAATGAATCAACTCGACTTTTTATTAACTTTAAAAAGATCAATACCTGATAAATAATTGGCGTTTCCTTTCCTTATCCCATTTAGGTTATTTGTACTACATAATTAACTCTTAATGTAAAATAATTATCATAATGTTGAAAATGCACCCCACATGTAAATAGTACATAAACGCGCTTCGAATTCTAAATATAACTAGAAACTCATTCAGACAAGAGTCTCAAGTCAGAATACACGTATAATGATATTGATCCTGCAACTTGACAAAAAGCAGCCTGAAGCGCAGTGAATTAGAAAAATGAAAAATGGGAAGATAAGGAGATTAGAATATTGTGAGAGAAAATTTGAAAAAAAGAGTAAGAATTATCAGTGAGAGGAAAAGCGCAAAATGCATTCAACAAATCCAAATCAAGTATTGGAATGCGATAGTTTCAGCGTAATAGACGAGAAGCAGCTTCCCACTTCGGTATGGTTTTTATATTTTTCCATTATTAGAATTACATTTAAAGGAATAAAGCATATTTTCAAATGTGAAGAAAGTTTTAAAAATTAAGATGGAAAAAATCCATTCAGTTAAACTGTTAATAATAAACGATTATGTTTCAAGCAAAAATATTGGATACTTAGAACAAAATATTTTTTTTTAATTTCATTTTAGTGTTTTACCTTTGAAATTTTTCAATTGTACTTGTATTATTTTAACGTACACGGAGAAAATTTGTTTGGGAAACTTTACCAAACTTTTTGTAAAATTAGGATATTTAAATCAAAAAGATAATGTTTGACATTGCTCTAATAATCTGTGACGCACGCCGTTTAATTATTAAAAACTATTTCACCATACATTGAAAAATTTTTTTTTATGTAATTTCATTTTATTTAAGTAAATTTTGCAAATTTAAAGTCAAACTAAATTTAATTTATGCTATTTTAACAGATTCTTGAAAGTAGGTTACAAAAAGTACAAATTTCGGTGAATCTTTAAAAGCAAGAAATGTATTATTTACTCGAAAGTTTGGTAATGTATTAATCAAATCATAGAAAAAATTTCATTTTGGATATGTATGCTACTATTTACTTCACATTGGATAAAATTTTATCCACTGTGAAAGGGATTTTTATTTTTAATTCGTTAGACTTTATTTGACAGTTTGGTAAGCCGACAGTCGAGTCGCAATCGCCCACCACCTTCCATATCTTTTAGGTGCGTATACAACTGTTCAGCATCTTGAAGATATTTACTATTTTTTAAATTGACAGGAGGTTTTGAATTTTTAAATTCATTCGCATTTTAGTGATGCCATGTTAGTTCTTTTGCCATTTTAGTAGTTTCCTACTATATTTGTAGTTTTTCTTTCATTTAGTAGCATGAAGAAATTATTTTTGGATTAAAATAAAAAAAAATTTAATCCAAAGAAATAATCCTATTCCGAGAAAATTCAAATTAAAGATCGCAGTATAACGAAAAAAGAAAGTACCTATACATTTTTTTCATTGCATGATAATAACTTAAAAAATATGTCAACATCAAAAGGCTCGAAAAATTAACACTCCGTTAAAATTTGAACAAAATGTAAATTTAAATTTTATCTTGTGTTCTAAAATAATTCTATTGATAAATAAAGTTTTAAGAAAGTCTTTTCGCCACGATTTTTAAAAATTTATAGCGAGAACACCAAATTCAGTACATTTTCATTTTCAAAAAGAAATTTAAAAAAAAAAATTTTTAGACTGAAATTTTTTTTGTAATTTCGTCAAATGTACGTTGCTATATAATTTAACTTTAAGAGTTCCTTAGCTACTACTCTTTAATATTCCTAATTATAACCAAAGAGTAATTCTTGCACTTGTGCATTGCGCATTTGCAAGAAATGATGTAATTTTTGTAGATTTAAATCAAATTTAATTATGAGGACCATCAATGTGTGCCTATACGTTCTAAAAAATTTAATTATTTACAATTTATCTCATCGTAAAACCAAATACGCACCTCACAGTTCTCAAATAAATTCAAATTTAATAGATAATATTTTTATGTAATATATGATAATAAATCCGTTGAATTTTGGTTTAAATAATGCTAATTTTTCACGAAAACACTATAAGTGTGGATTTAATTTTTTAATCATAATAAAAATCTGAAATACTTTATGATTTTATTTCTGGAAAGTACCTATTTTTACAAAAAAAATTGTTACAAATTGGAAGTCATATTCTTCGAAATTAAATAGCGTTTAATTCAATCACTTAAAAATTTAAAATCTTCTTTCAATCCTGTATCGATATTTGCGGTGAAAATGATAAAAAATGTGTAGTATTTATCATAATTTATTAGACGATTTAAAAGCTTTAATTTAACTGTTTAAGAGTTTTTTTTCGAAGGAGTAAAACGGAAAAAATGCTCATGCACCAGCCACCTTCGAACTTTGGGGACCACCAGCCCAACATATACATATCACGTGTATATGTATACACAATATACATACACGTAACATGTACACATGGGCACATAATCCACAAGAAATGAAGGTGAGAGTACAACTTACCGAAGCGGTGGCACCTGCCCACTAAAACTCCTTTCCCGCCAACCCATGTTCCTGGAACCGCTTTCGCATTACTTCAGGAACATGGAGATGATGCTTCTACGCCGAGCTTCGGCAGCCTGATGTATTGCCAACCTGGACTTCTTTACGCTTATCTTTCAGAGGCTTCCTGGAAAGGGCGGCCTCCCTGAAGGTCAAGCGTCGCATCGTGCTCGGCGGACGGTCGTTCCGGGTCTTCTCAATTCTCGTAGCGCAGTGGAAGTACTTGGGAATGCTGACACACTCCACAGCTTTATTCCCTCCTTTCCGCATCTCCGACAAGATTTAGAACTATTATTGGGCTCCTCACAGTTCGCTGCCATGTGGACGAAACCCTGGCAGCGAAGCAGCGTAGAGCCTCCATCTTTCTTCTTACCCTACAGGAGGACATCTAACCCACCTTCAGATGGCCTGAACGGATAAGCCTTGCAGATAATTCGTCATTTGGCTAGGCATATGCTTTCAGGTTTCCAATGAAGGCCCTCTTTATCACGTTCACCTTGATGTTGTCCAGGGACAAATCACCGAAGTGATTTCGTTGTGTGGAGATCCAGGATCTAGACTTCTTTGCGCGGGACGAGCTAGTGAACGGAGTTTCCTGTCTCAACCGCCTATCTTCTAGTAGAAGACAATTTTATCCTGCCGTCTGCCGCAGGGCCCAACTGTATGAGGATTTCCTTTTCTCGTCTCCCTGACTCCCCTGATTTTGAAACCAAGGGTGTGAGGGTTTATCTCCTTTTCTGCCTTGTTTGGGGCCGATGTCTGAGTACCGTTTTGACTTGTGTTTGCCTTCGCCTTTTTCATCGCCTTACGGGTGGTTTTCTTTGCTCGTTTAGCAGCAAGGCGTCCAAATACTGTATGTAGCCAAGCTAACAATCGGCTTTGCGCGTAACCGCAAAAGCTTTTTCCGCTATGTTTTTGGAATTTTCGAGCCCCTCCTTAATTGGTAAGTCCATATTACGCCTTGTATTGCAATACAGGTTTATATTGAATAGTGCCTCATTGAATTCCCTCATACAATGTACTGCCTCGTCGAGTTTTTCCACTACTAAGGTTAGGTCTTTTCTTCCCTCCGACTTTTGACACTCGCCAGGTTCTTCATCAACGCCCATTGGACCTCCTAACTCCTCACAAATACTCCTGTTCCGTTTTTCTTAAATTTTCGCCATAATGTTCCCACAAGTAGCTAGGGAACTAAAAGTCCACCCCCGCAGAGCCCCGGATGCGGGGAGGACACCTAGCCTCTAGGAGGCGACCTGGTATCCTAGAGAAACCGTTCGAGACACAACCCCGTGGTGCTACTCAGTCCTCGGCACGGTTATTCACGCCTTGACTTGGGGTTCTACGTGTGTTTAGTCTGCGGGGCCTATTTTATTTCAGCCCTATCTCTGTTTCCAGCGAGCATTACCCTATTCGCCACCCGGGGACGCGCCAATTAGGGGTATCATGTCCCCTCCACCATAGACAACTGCAGTGGTACTTGGGCTGTTTAATAGCAATAAGTATTTCCAAAGCACAATCCAAAGCACAATCAAAACATAATTAAATAAAAACAATTTTGCGTATTATTTCTAAATAAAATGATTTCCATAAAAGCCTGGTGAATATAATTGTGAAGAAATTTTGAAGGAATGGAATAAGCTTTTTTAAATTAAAATTAAATACCTCTTGTGCCTAAAGCAGATGCAAAAATACGAATTTGCAAATAACTACATAGCCGAACCATGTCAGCCTTCTTTTGAAAACGCGTTTTATAGGTTTAAAATTTTTCAAGAATTCTGAAGGAAATTGTGGTGATTTTTAGGAAGTTTTTTGTAATGAGCAGAATTCCTGAAAATAAAACTAAAAATCCAACAACCAAATTTGGTCAACAACCATAAAATTTTCTTATTGTAATTTGAAAAAAGATAAAAATGTTCCTAAAAAAATTCTTTTATTTGGAAAAATAATAAAAAATAGAAAAAAAATAAGAAGGCAAACAGCCAAATCCCCTTTCTTTTCTTATTTATTTCTTTTGTATTTTGTATTTTTATTACTAACAAATCAGAACAACAAAAAACATTTGTAAAAAATAATTATCAACGTTTCGGCACTCATATATTACCTTTTCAAGCCAAGAGAAATTTTTAATTTTGAAATACTAAGATAATATTTTAAACAAGTTACAAAATTATTCGAAGAAAAATTGAAAAATGTCTGTGACCTAAAGTGACAATTACAAAGTGAATGTTCCAACAAATTTATATCTTATGAAATTAGTTTTTAAAGAATGTTTTTCTTATGATACCTTATTATGATCATTATCATTATTGTATTATTATAATCATAATTATGACTGTCCTCATTCTTACACGACGCTACAAAATTATTTATTCGCCCGCCCCTGATATCTGTTTCTCAAAAGTGCTAAATCAACTCTTCTAGTTAGTATATAAGAAAGTTCCAAATTTTACATCTCAGCATGAAGCGAGCGTCTGCGCTTAGTTTCGTCGAAAGCGTTTTATATATGTAGTATTAGGTTTATTTATGTGTTTATTATATGAGTATAAGTAGTTGTGGATGATGTGAGTGTATTTGCAACGAAGTTGTATTCTGACTGGATGTGACTCATTAATGTGTATGCAGCTGTACGCTGTTGATTGTGTGTACTTTTTTTTTGTTTATAGAAGCTTACGGTTTACCAAACTGTCAGTTTAAGTTTCTCGAGCGTCAGTGATTCCTACATGCCTTTCCTGTGAAACAACTTACATTTTCTACAGAGCTCTCGACCGCTTTTACCCATCTATTCAGTAACATTTATCTAACGTTTCATATGTTTTAAAATTGCATACATTAAAATGTTAACTTCCAAGTGAAGTATTATTTAAAGTACAGTTCGCTAAATATTCATATCAATTTGTCAGACGTTCAGTTTTGTGAATGAAGTATTAACAAAGTTCGTTTTACCGAACTAGAAATAACAGTTTCTCAAAGTGCTCGTATGTCCCAAATTTACCCAACTCAGTTTATTAAAGTTTCTTGGACTATTTTTTTCCGTGTACTTGTAATTAGGATGAATTATTTTCATATTATAGTATGATATATCTAATACAGTAACGTCCAGGATATTAAGACACCTACAAAATTAGCGATTAAAAATACGCACTCTCTTCTCGCAGGATATCAACTCCTGGAAAAATGTAGAAAAATAATAGTAACATATACAAAAAAAACTGTAAAAATATTTACTGGTACTTGAATTATTATAAAAAATATAGAGGTGTGCAAAAGACATAAATCACTCGGTCGAGAAGTAAGTTAATATGTTTAATTGCTAGTTTTTTAGGTGTGCTCACATAGTTTAGGCATTTGGTACTTTTACATTGTATTAAGTAGGAAACGCGCGTTTTTCTACTAAAACGGTTCATTGACGGGTCCTGATAAAAATTCTAAGTTTTCTAGAAATGAAACCCGTGTGTCTCTGTGGTATTTTCGAAAAAAGTTTCAAAAATTGTGTTTGTGTAGACTGATTCGCCATATTGCAATGTAGGGCAAAATATTCAACACCAAAATTAAACAAGGCGAAATTATGAAAAAGTTGAAAAAAATAAAAACCTTCTATGTACCATAATTACCGAGTTATGCTCCTTGAAAGAACCCGTTTGTTCAAAGAGGCCAAAAAATCAAATTCTGAAGTTTGTATCTGTAATTTGGATCTAGATAATTTTACAAAAATAGTTTAAAACATCAAACAAAGTAGATGCAATTTTAGCCCCAATAGGTCTCAATTTATGACCTTCCCAAGTTGACCACTTTTGACCTACTTTTCCTGTGCAGTTTTTTCAAAATACTTCGCTTCTAGATCAAGCTTCGTTTTTAGTGTTAGAAAAGAAGTTGTAGGGCACAGACTTTTTTTAACTAAAGGTCAAAGCATCGATCAGAGTCATTTGGTGATTGTGAATTCTCTTTTGTTAAAGCTCCTTCGGCTTTAACGAACACAATCTCATCATGTATCTCGTGCTTCGCACTCGATTTTATCCCTGAAATTGTATTATAGTTTATTATAGTTTATTATTTATTATAGTTTAAACTTTACACACACATTCTATTGAGCAGCCTTACCGCTAATTAACTTTTAAATGATGTCCCTAACCTCAGTGAGCCAGACTTTGTCAATTGAAATATTTACCGCACCGTGTGCTACATCGCAGATGTAATTATTATCCTAATTATTGACTAAAAGAGTCTCTCAAAGCGTCTAGGGTGGAAGTCTAGTTTCAACAGTCCCATGAAATTTCGATTAATGAGGGGCCGGGGGGGGGGGCGATTAGTTTCAAACGAGTCATACTTGTTATGATATTCTTGTAGGACATTCAAAAATCTATATTTTTCTCCTCAAGACAACGTCTGCCAATGCGCAGCCACGATATACAGTTTTCACACGAAACTGATACCTTCTCATTAAGACGAATGTAATAGTATTTTTCCAGAAAATTTAATTTTTTTTTTTAATGTTATTTTTCACGATTAAAATAGAAACTACCTATCATATTAAAAAAAAATCTGCCCGCTTCGCAGGTACTTTCTCATCGCGCGCTTCGCGTGCGGCTCGCTTCGCTCGCAAATTTGAGTGCGCCTAGGGCGCGCACCTGTTGGATCTCGCGCTTCGCGCTCGATTAGTTATTCAGCTCGCGCTACACGCTCGGACACATTTGCCTTACGCTTTACGCTCGGTTCCTCTAGGTTTTTGCACTTCGTGTGCTCGCTATTGCGTGCTTCGCGGGCTATTACACTCTCAGTAAGCTTCATCGTTATGACATGCTTTTGGTTCAATTAAGTCAGTTTTACAGAAAGCGAAGAACTAATTTACTTAAGGTTCTATCGACCTTAAGAAACACATTCTTATCAAAACACTCGCGCTTCGCGCTCGATATTTGGTTTAAAAATCACGTAAACTCACGCTCCACGTTCGTTTCTGTTCATCATATAGTAGAAACCCAAAAGTATGAGCGCGCTTTGCGTTCTGTGTTATATGATATTTATATACAAATGACTAAATTTGCATTTGATTTCAAATCAAAAAGGAAACTCCTTTACTTCAGCGTATATTTCTGTACC
>JAAAKG020204520.1:0-23180 GCA_010014905.2 Druon quercuslanigerum
CACGGAAACCTCCGGTACCACAGACATAAGATAGGGCTTGAAGAAAGTCCACTCTGTCGACTGTGCGGAGAGGATAGCGAGACATCTACTCATATCATATGAGTCTGAAATATCGACCAACAGCGTGGCAGCGTTCCTCTCCCTTTGGAAAGGGCTATCGAGTCACGCTTTAGGCTTAAAAGGGGACGCAACGGGATTACCCAGGCGTCAGGGGCTGTAACGGTCTCAACCCAGAACAATTATAATAATAATAATAATAATATAAAAAGAGAATACTTAGGTATCTCTCAAGTTCATTTTTGTACAAAATTGCTTTTTTAATTTCCACCATTAATTCATAATCTTACTTTAGTACATATACATTTTATCCTTTTTGTATTCTAAAGTAAAAAAAATCCATTAACAGCGGAAACTAAAATAATATAAGCAATTTTTCGCAAATTATAATTATAAATAATCTTTTCCTCCGTTTTTAATAATATTTAACTTTATAGGAGCGGTAACTAGCTGGAATATACTGAATTTTATCTTGCCAATAGTCTATATCTGACCATCTACCCAATCACCTAGCATATCACAAATATCATATCATAAAATATAACTTAATCAAAAATAAATTCGATTTAAACTTTTTTTTTAATTTTAAGTTTAATTTTTAACTGTTGCAATTAATATATCATTCAATTTACAACGCTTAATTTAAAAATCGTTTACTTTAATGAATTCCTCTGTAAGACTATGAATATTTTTTAAATAAAATTTTGTTTAGAACGTTTTTATTGAGTTGAAAGAGGGTCATCTTTCATGTTGAACATTTTTATTAAAGCGTTTAGAAATGGAGGATTAGTTTTACTTTAGAGAATTTAAAACTAAAATGCGGATTAATACTTTATAAGCAGAGATCCGAAGATCCAAATATCCAAAAGTAAATAAGACGTTTTCTAAACGTAAATACTAATTTTTGCTCGTTCAAGTTTATGATAATATATAAAAAAATACCATCATCTCACACCAGTTACTAAAGTCAATCTTTCTTCGTGTGTCCTAAACACGTTTACTTAAGCGCAAAACAATCAGAATAGTCTTTCAAAAGTTATCTCGTATGAATTCGACTCCGACAGGGACATACAAACACTGTGGTAAACCTGTTTTCCTACAATACATTCAATATGAAACTGTTGAATATAATGCAGACCTCCAATCTTAAAAAATCTGTACACAAATTTGAAAAAAGAGACAACAATGATTTCCATATTTTCATGTGTAGCCTAGTTTTTCGAGAATATTACAAACATATTTCTTATATGCCCCGACGGTGATGAATCATCAGTTACAGTAGACACTACAAACTTGATTTGTCAATGACGGTGTCTCTGAAAACTGAAACTATTGTTACCGAAATATTTATTACGAACATTGTGAATCAAATTGCTCCTCACTACATTGAACAGTATCCTTAAATTCGAAAAAATGAAGATTGTCTATATCCTGGTCCTATCTTCGGCGTTAATCCTCAGTTGTATTGGTAAATATAATAATATTATATACATATCCATAATTTTGAAAAGAATTTTCGAAACTTCGATCCATGCTGACGAGTGCACTTAGGCGTGTCCCATATTTGAACGTGAACATATAGTACATTCGCAGATGTGCAAAAAAACCCTAGCGTACCTTCTGAACGGAACGATTACGCAGCTGCGTGGCGCTTAAGTGACCACATAGTTCAGAGTTATACAGGCGAGCCTACAGTAAGCTTGTTCAGAATACGCTAGAAAAAAATTCCCTGCACCTTCTGCGCCAACGCGAATCTGGCCACTCTCATTTAAGCTAGCCTATTAAAAAAAGGTTTACTGTAGGGTCCCCGGTTTAACTGGGGCCAGAGTGACCATTCCGATGACTGGTTCCGCTACAGCAAAATTAAAAGTGGTGTTTGGAAACCTGGCGTACTATATTGCATGTCCAGTCACCCTTATAATTTCGGCTGAATGTCCTTCCGTCGGTCGTACTTTTTCCAAAGAAAGAAATTAATTAGTTCGGAAATGTAGGTGGAGCGGGGGTGAAAAATTTCGGAATTTCAAAAAGTGTCCGCCATATTGGCTCCGCTATTTTGAATTTTTAAAAAACAATATCAGATTCGTAATTAGTTTTAATCATACGATTAAAACCTAATTATAGAATGAAATTTAATCTTTTGCCTCGAATTAAATTTAATCAATTTTTATAATTTTTAAATTGTTTTATTTTCTCCATTAAAAACAATTAAAGGGATCAGAGTGAATTATATTTTGTGCAATTAAACCGAATCTATTTTCATGGTTGTAAATATTTTATTTTACATTTATTATATTTTATTATTATATAGTTTTAGATTTAAGAGTTCTCTAATGTACTAATTTAATAAAAGCAATTGGTGAGTAATTTCAATGACACATTTTAATAACACTTGCCTCATGATGAGAAGGTGATAATTAATTATTCCCTTTTTTGGTTTAAAAAAAGAGAATTCTAAGACACCAAATTTCAGTTGTCGATGCTTTCACCTTCAATTTATAAATATGTACAAAATAAAACAAAAACAGAGTCTCTAAAAACTTAAAACGCCAGTTAAAATATTGACTTTTATGGAGTCGTAATTTCACACATAGACCATCTTGACACTTGCAAACGTAAAAACAATGACTATAGTGCACAATTTTCAACCTGATGAAGCACCAGAATATTCATTAAGAACATTGATAATCAAATTACTCCTTATTGCATTGAGCAGTTTCCATAAATTCGAAAAAATGAGGTTTGTCTATATCCTGGTCTTATCTTCGGCGTTAATCCTCAGTTGCATTGGTAAATATAGTAATATTATATATATATAATTTCGAGGAAACTTTTCGAAACTTTAAACCATGCTGGCGTGTACACTTAGGAGTGTCTTATATGTGGACGTGAACATATGGTACACTCCCAGATGTGCAAAGATACTCTAGCGGTCCTTGTGAACGCAACGATAACACAACCGCGTGGCGGTAAAGTGACTAAATATTTTCAAACTGAGGGTTATTCAGATGAGCGGTTTCGAGTTCCGATTACGGTCACGATTGTAACGGTTGACCAATCAGCGCGGATCGTGCTGCACGCTGGAGTCCCTGCAGCTTCTGCGCCAAAACGAATCCAGCCAATCTCATTTAAGCTACCATATTCTAATAAGAAATTTATGTTTATTTGTTTGTATTGATTCACTTGTTTAAAAATCACAAATTAAAAGTGGTGTTTGGAAGCACGGCCTAAAATATTGCATGTCTCTTCGCCCTTATATTTTCGGTCGGATGTCCTTCCATCGTTCTTACTTTTTCCAAGGAGAGAAAGTAAAAGTTCGCCCATTTAGGAGAAGAAGGGGTGGGAAATTTCAAAAAGGGGAGTCTTAAAGTTCTTAGTTAAATTTTGTAGTAAGCAAAATTATTGCGTTGTTTATTTGGCAAATAATGTATCAATTTTTTGCATAAAATTGGGAAAATAATAGTGGACTTTTGAACAAAATACCATATTATGTTCAAACTAAAAAGATATACAGTTTAATTTTCAACCGAAAGAGATTTATCAGTCATTTAGGAAAAAAAATTTCACGACAGTTGCAAAATAAACATTTCTTTTTGAAAATGATTTTGTAACCATTTCCAAAACTGTTAAACATGATAAAAATGTTTTTTAAATTAACTGAATTTTTAAATAATTTTTCTAAAAATTAGAAGTTGTAAAATCGTGGTTTTTTTAACAAATGTTCCTCTTTTTGTCCAATTTTCAATTTAAGCAGATTGTTTAAATATAATAATATTTTTATTGATATTCTCTTTGTCTGATGGTAGAAATTTGCAGTTTTTTCTTAAATATTTAACTTCAATTTGGTTTTTACTTGTCCCTGACACGCAATAGCTGCTTTCTCTTAAAAAAATTACCTTTTTAGTTACAAATGTGATTATTTCTTTGAAAATTCAACATTTTTGATGAAAATTCGTCTTTGAGGTTTAAGAATTCAAATAATTTCATAGACTATTTTTTTGTTTATTTAGCCTTTCTAATTTATAAACTCATTTAGTGCAGTTGATATTTCATACTTTATTTATCAAAATGCAACTGCTTGTTGCCTTTTTTGGTTGACAATTGAACTATTTTCGTTGACATGTTTTTTAGTTGAAATTCCCATTTTAATGTTAAATATTACATTGAAATTCCCTTAAGTGGAAAAATTAAGCTAGTTAAACTAGTTAGTTAAATAGAATTTCAATTGAATTTTCGATACTAAGATATTAATTTTAAATAAAAAGTATATTTTCTACAAATATAGTTGAATTTTCAACCCAAAAAGGCAAATTAAAAATTTGTGTTTTCGATTCGAAACATTCTTCTTCTGTTAAAAATTCAACTTTTATTTTACCAATTCATCTTGCGCGGTTAAAAATTCAACTTTTTTGTTTTGTTCATGTTTTTAGAATTTGCATCTTTTTGGAGAAAAATGAAGCTGGTTAGTTTGAATGTCAACAATTTTGTTAAAAAGTCATCATTTGTGGTTGAAAATTCAACTCTTTTGTTAAAAATGCATCCTTTTGAGTTAAAAACTGTTTGGTTAAAAGTTTTGTTTTATTTGAAAATTCAACTATTTTGTCTAAAAATTTGTTTTAAACCTCTTTGTTAGGAAATCACTTTTTCGATAAAGATTTATATTTTATTTCCAAAATTCGTCTCTTTGGTTGAAAGTTAAACTATTTTGTTAAAAATTTTACTCTTTTAATTGGAAATCCCACTGCGTGCTTAAATGTTAAACTACTTTGTTTATACATTATTGTAATAGTAGTAGTAGTCTTATTTTGTATCATACTGTACCTTATTGTATAATATTATATCTTATTGTATCATATATTTCATTTATGATATGGTATGATATTGTATGTTTATTCATCGTATTTAATTATATTATATGACATTCTATCACATCGTATGTTATGGTATCATATTATATGATTCTGCTCCATACAGTATCATGTTGTATTATATTATGTCATACTGTATCGTATTCCATTATATTATATGATATTGTATCACATTGTGTAGGATTGTATCATACTGGATGTATTATTTATTAAAAATATTCGGATCTTGAAAAAAATGTTGTTGCTCTGAGTTTTGGAGTCTTTGAATCAAAATGTGTTGATTAATTTTGTACACCCAAAGTGGAACGTCCTGTACGTTCGCGAAACCTGAATGTACAGATAAACGGCTGAGAGTAAAATAAAGCCGGTTGTCATGTAATTCCTGCACAATCTATGCGGTAAAACGCTAATGGACAAAGTATTGGGAGGATTCTCAAAGAATGTGATCATAATTTTTTTAATACTTGGCAAATTTGCACCGTCTATCGACATCCAAATCGTTTGGATCGGTTTTAATGAGTTTTGTATACATTAGCAGTATGTTTACAGAATCATCAAAAAGACGAGGAGAGCAGGCGATACCACCTTCTTCGCCAAATCCCAAGAGGTTGACTCCAGAAGATATGACAAATCTAATACATGATTATGATGGCAGGCAACTGACATTTAGAGAGGATCTTGGATCCTATACGTTTATGCCTCCATCTCCTGGAGCATATTATAACCAGCATCATCAACTTGCACCAGGACCACACGGTGAGTTGAAAATTCATGTATTTTGCTGAAAATTACAACAAATTTTTGCATAAAATTCTTTTCTTTGTTTGAAAATTAATTTTTTACTAAAAGTAACATTGTGTAGTTTAAAATGAATATTAAAATTTGTTTTCTTATTGTTCAAAATTTAAGTATTTTGTAAAAAAATATTTGTTATTGTTAATTAACGTTTTCGTGCGGAAATTGATCTATTTTGATTAAAAAATCATTTAGTCTACAAAAAATTCGTATTTCTAGAATTCAATTTTCTAATTTTTATAAAATTTTTTGTTTTCAATCTAAAAATTCAACTGTGTGTTTGAACCCCGTAAAGTTGGCGCCCGTAGTTAAATTTCATATTTTTGTTTGTACGCTCTTGATTGCCCGGCTAGGTGAGAAGAAAAATTTCGTACTATCTCGACGTACATCTACCGTTAGCATAAACAAAAATAAAAAAATTCTAATTTTGGAGTGATGGTATGAAATTTGGATTTTCCACTATCCGTGCACATGCCAGGCGACCAAGAGAGTACATATAAGAATATTAATTGGATGAAACATTATAACTTTTTTGTTAAAAACTCGTCTTTTTTGGTTAGTTAATTGTTTAACAATATGCAAGATTTGAAATTGAACATTGAAATTAACTTTGAAATTAAAAAATTTAGTTTCAAATTGGTTAGTGTTATTGTAATTATTATTATTCTCGGTTGAAGCTCTAACAGCCCCTGACGCGTGTCATCTCATTATCCTTTTCACACACACGACAATGGGGACCTTCTTCAAGACCTATCTTATATCTGTGATACTCGAGGTTTCCGTGCCGTATGAAAATTTTTGTCAGGTCTTTGACTTTGTCCCTCCCAAGCTTGAGTATTTTTAACCCGCAATCAGTGTTTAACCTTCCGCCCAAGAGAGTTGGTTAGCCTTTCTGCAAAGGAGCATGGCCATAACCGGCGATTGTAGAACTGTAGCTTAGTAGACCGTTGCGATTGTGAAGCCCATTCCATTTCTTCTGAAAGTCACTGGCTCCTGCATTCTTAAATGTTCCTGGAGCCATTTGTAAACAGTTTGTCATCATAACTGGGTAGGTCTTTCTTCATTATTTGTCCCTAAGCACGCTCATTGTCGACCTTCTCGCGATATAGATTGGCAATTATACTAGTGTCGAGACACGAGTATCGTTTTCCATATTTAATATCTTCTAGATATTATTCAAATTTTTATCGCAGGAAAAATAATGAAAAATAAAATATTCCATTTTTCGGTCGAACTATGCAAGATAAGAAAAAAGATGTATAAAAAAAAATTGTGCAGCGAAAAAATATCTACATATTTGTTATCAATCACTTTTTAATGGGGCGTGTAGTATTTGTTTTATCCTTAAAAATGTGTTTTATCAAAATATTTACTTTTTTATGTTCTCAATACAATATCTAACGATTAAAACAATAAAATAACTATCAAAAAAATATGATTCATAGAAAATTAATTATTTTTTACATTCTCACCCAGAGAAGGTACTAGATTTGTGTATAATGTGCCCCCCCCCCCCCGCTGCCCCTGGTTTTTGTCAAATGTCCACGTTTTAAGAACCCCTGAGCCCAAAAAAATGGTTTTTACGGATGTGTCTATCTGTCTATGAGCACGATAAGTTTAAGAAGAATTAACAGTTTCGATTGGCCTTTGGTATACTTTTTTAGTGCCCTGAAATAAAGGCTAAGTTCCTTGCCCAGACATTTTGTATAAAAATTTAAAAGATGAGAGCATTTTGCACTTTTGTGAGATAATTTTTTTTTCAAATTTGAAAATTGTCTGTGCGGATGTTCATATTGCTTTGAAATTTTAACAATTTATCCTAATCACATTTTTCAATAAAATGAAAATTTTCAAAGCTATAGCATTTTTAAAATCCAAACAAAGAAATGAAAATTAGCAGTATCAGCCAAACAACGTAAGATACGAAAAGATGTTGATACCAGAAAAATGGGTTTCTGTGCACACCCTGCAAGATTGTCATAGCCACTTTTTAAATTTTTTGGAAAGATCGAAAATTTACGTTTTTATTGCACAAAAAAAAATAAAAAATCGAAAATTTTATTTTATGGATAATAAATATCTGAATAAGCATTCCCGGGCCGAGGTAAAGAATTTAATATAATGAATTTATAAATTATTCTGCAAAGTTAATATAATACTTAATGTAATATTTAATGTAACAGAATTTTGTTTCTATGTATATACATTAATTAAATGTCACATTATCATCGACATTGTAACGTGAAAGCGCAAATCATTTCAATAATTATTTCAAAATCTATTATATGTGTATGTTTCAAAAACGACTTAGATACTACTTTTTCCCCTTTTTTAAATAGTTGGAAAAAATCTTTTTGATTGTATAATTTATTAGAAAGGTACATAAATATCCTCTCAAGTAAAGGAATTTCCACGGAACGCAAAGCGCGCTCAAACCTTTGTGTTTCCATTATACGATGAACCAAAACGAACGTGGAGCCCGAGGTTTACATGATTTGTAAACTAAGTTAAGAACCTTAAGTAAATTACTTCTTCTCTTTATGTAAAACTGACGTAACTGAACCAAAAGCATGTATTAACGATGAAGCTTACTAAGAGAGTATTAGCCCGCGAAGCGCGTAATAGCGGGCACACGAATTCCGAAAATCTAGAGGAAGCGCGGGTAAAGAGTGAGGAAAATGTGTCCGAGCGCACCTTTTATATATTTTCTGAGAAGATATCTTTACTTACAAAAGAAATTTACTCTGTAGGTCATTTCTAACAAAACTTCACCGAATTTTAGACAAAATTCATCATAACGGTACACAGTATGCCACTTCGACCTGGTTCAAAGAAAAAAATCTGGGTGAAGTTTTGTACCCCAAGCCCTAGGAAAACGATACCTTATGTAATTGTACTATTCACATCACAAAGCCTACGATTTGTTACAGGGGAATGGTAACCTCAAATTAGGGTCAGATTTTGACATAATTTTTCTGTGTTCCAAGTATGATTGCATACTTCTAAAGTTTTTAATATTCTGTTTTTTGTTACAGATATCCAGCAGTTTTCTGCTCTGCATTCTGTTTCTGGCATGGTAAATTATCCTGCCATGTATCCTGCTCATGGGATACATAGTCACCCTGATATGTATCCTGCTTATGGCGTGCAGCCTCAAACTGATATGTATCATACTTATGACATTCAGCCTTCTCCTGGCATGCACCATGCTCCTAACATGCCTATTGACCCTGGCATGTCTTCTACTCATGCCGCGACTTCGGTCCACGTCGAGCAAACTCTTCATCTCAGGCCCACGTCTTCTTCTAGCAGTCCCCCCTATTCTACACTATTTCAATCAACAATTCAAGAACTTTTATATGAACGATTTTATCCGATAAATAATACAAACCAGGAACTTGGAATTCAAATATACGAGTTTGTTATCGGCACAGGGATTTATTTGAGACAACAGAATGATCTTATGGAGAGCGAGCTGACAGGAGTACACTTTTTAATCTCAACAATGAATGGTGACGCCTTGGCAATGATCGAAAAAACAGGACAGAGAAATACTGTTTTACGAGGATTATATAAGCCTTATGGACGAACTGGAGAACGAGCAAAAATAAACGTGTTCGACCGCACGGTTAGCGTGATAGGAAAACAAGAAGCACTTGACACTGCATTAGGATTGTCTAATCCAATCCAGAAAAAATTTAAAATAGAAACTGTGGACGTTCCTATTATGCTAGCCTTTCACATCAGGTTCACTTCTCCCAGTACGCCCCCCTATTCTGCAGTGTTTGGAGTGAACATTGACAAACTTCAAGATTTTCGATTCTATCCCATTGGAAACTTTCACCGAGAACTTTTAATTGAATTATACACTTTTCTTCCCAACTCAGGAATTTATTTGAAACATTGGGATGGACGAAAATTCGCCATACCGCCCCTAGCAAAATATGTGTTATCAGGAGTCAATGGTGATGCCTTGGCATTAATAAAAAAGGTAGGACATCTGAACCATATCTTAATTGGACTATATAAGGCGCACCCTAATCTTGATGGAGAAGATCGAGCAAAAATAAACACAGTCACGCACCATGTTAGCTTCATTGGCAAGGATGAAGCTGATGACGTTCCAATAGGAAACGTTCCAAAAGTCGCAAAATTGTTTGAAAGGAAGCCTGTTAATTGGGTATATCAGCCAAACAAACCAGTAGGTAGATTTGTTCGACCCAAAAAGTATTGAATTTCCAAGTGATAACCGAATAGATGTAGATTGAAATTTCAAAACTGCGCTTTCTAAGAAAAATTTTCTGCATCGTCTTTAATGAAGAATCAATAAGTTGCAAACAATTCTTCCAGGACGTAAGTCTACAATAATAAGTTAAGATGAAAAAAGGACCTTTACTCAATTTTTTAAATGAAATTTACATTTTAATTTGGTTGATGAATTTTCTGTTTTAGTTAAAGATTCAATTGCTTGGTTGACATTTTCTTAAAGATTAGTATCTTGGTGGAAAATTTATCTTGTTTGTTCGTAATTGATTTTTTTATTACAAATTTAACCCTCTTATTCAAAATTTAATATACAGTAGAAGTTATAATGTTTTATTTAAGAATTATTATTATTTTGGATTGAAATTGAAATAGTTCGCTAGGAAATTTGTTTATTTAAAAAAATTCAAAATATACCTGTACCTATATATACCTATATATACCTATATATACTATATCTACCTATATATTATAAAGTTGCTAACCTGTACTTAATTTATATATTACGTATGTAAATAAATGCTGCGTTTTAAAGAAATCGAGATGATTATAAAATAAAGTTGCAAATTCCAATCTTTTCATTTGAAAATCATTTTTTATCTCTTAATTTTTAATGAAAAATTTCCCGTACGAAAGCTTGTGCGGGAGCGAATGACCAATTGAGGTACCCTAAAACAGAAAGGGAACATACACTCATTCTTACATCTAAGTGTTTCCTAAGTATTAGCTATGTATAGCGGCTATGATCGTCGCGAAATTGGTTTCTGGGCCCTTTCTATATTGGACCCCTCAATTGACCTACTGCAAATCGGGTTGGCCATATACGCCCCAATCTGTTGAAATATAAAAAGCTATTAATCATACAATTTTATGGCTTAAAAGCAGATTACTTCAATAATCTTACGGAAAGTACAAATGTTAGGAATATAATAAAAATACCGCGCAGGGACGAAACTACGCAAAAAAATTTAAAAAAACCCTGACGTAGTAAGAATAAGTCCGCGAATTTAAACCTACTATGTGTCACTGCACTTAAATGGTTTAAAATTAAATTTAAAAATGTTTTATAATTTCCTCTGATTGACTTATGACCCCTTTAGTACGCACCGACAACGTATCCCGGGGTGTTATATTTAATCTAATAAATAAACCTAACATATTCCTCATAAGCAAAATTTCATTGGAAAAAGATAAATAAAATAAATAATTGTATATTCACATCAAATAGTTTCATACCTTATGACGTGAACTTCTTTCTTTCTCTGATCGAAATAAAGAAGTTATTAGACTAGCAACGCATGACCCGTGTAGCAATTGTCCTATTTTGCCCCATATAAAAAGTGGCGCTGACATGAAAATATAAATATCTTTCATTATTTATGAACACACTATATTTTTCCCAATTAATATTAATAAAATGACTCCCACATATGAATCATATATCAGAAATTTTTTTGTGGAGTTTTGCGAAGGCTTGCGCCAAGTCGAAAATTTACGAGAAATACTCTGTTACGCCATTTATCTGCCCTATTGCACTCGACAAAGAACGCTTGGTCAACCGTAAACATTGCGCAATTTCCCTTTGATAGCTGAAGTGTTCAAAAGTTTTCAAACTTAGATTACAATAAGTAGCAAAAAATATTTATTATTGGATTTTTTAGAGCTCAAAAAGCGCGACGTGGCGCATCAGCGCAACCTTAATATAACGGATGTAACTTTTCTACTCACATGCAGTATGCAGCTTGGATAAGTTAAATTAGGTATTCTAAGTACATCGTAAATAGTGATATTCGTGCTTATATTTATTAAACCTTATATTTGTATAATTAAACCTTTATTTCTCTTATTTTATTATTATTGTTTTATTTGTTGAAATATTTTTATCCTGATTTTCCCAATTCTTTCTTCTCATTAACATTAAAAACCTTTTTACACAATATTCATAGGTTGAAACTGATTTTTAAAGTTTTACATTATATATTTTATTGCACATATTATTTTATTAAATGTTTGTTATTTAGTCGTTTGAATTTTTAATCTGACAACAACTCTGCACACAAGTTGAATCTTGCAGTTATGTATATTTAGCAGAATGATAAAAATATCAAAAAATTCCTAAAGTTATCCAAGAATTTGTTTGAAAAACAATTTTTGAAATTCTTTTTTTCGAGATGTTTTTTTACTTTTTAGTGACCTTAAATATTTGTTCACGTTCTTTAACAAAATATATTTAAACCTTTAATACTATCAAAGTAATATTCTCCTGTTAAAATAAAGAATCTCCACCTTATAATGCGACTACGTTCGAAAAATTAAAGCTCTTGATTGAAAAGAACCTCCAGTCAACTTTCTTTTTTTTGGATTGGACTATTAATAGTACCTAAATGAAATCAACATAAATATATTAAAAGGCTAGGCTAGTGAGTTATTTTAGCAATTTATTTATTAAAACTTTTTTAAATGAAACTAATTTTAAGGCTCAAATATAAACCGTCTGTATCAAACATTTTTGTAGAAACTATTTAAGATGCTGCACAAAAAATACGATAAATAAATATAACAAATACTCAATCGAAACGATATGAAAAATCAAGAATAATGATTTAATAGCTTGCTATACTTCTCAGATTTCTTTCAACTTCATATTGCCAATATCAATTTATAAAATACGTTTTCGTGAGTATGATGTTCACTATCTTTATTATTTAAATGATTTTTCGAAAACCACTTGCAGAAATTTCTCTGGTTGGCCCCACTTCAAAAAGGTTTTTAGGCTGATCCCGGTCGGGCTACCCCTGGCTGGGTTGCATGGACAGGAACGGTACGGGAACCAGCCGAGCTACATTTTGCTCAAACAACCTAGTCCGAATCCCTCCGGTTACTGGTCGGGCCATCTCTCGTTAGATCTTATGGCCGGGAATTCTCTAATGTTTTTACTTATTAAATAAAACTTTTATCGCTTCTGCTATGTGCAACAGCAGAAATATGCTTAGTAACTCAAAGATTTGAAGCTTGACACCTCGGACGAGGATGGAAGTTGCACTCACGTCGCCTTATTTCTTTCAAGTTCACAAATAAAGTCAACGTTATGGTGATAGGGCCAATTGTTTGAGTCAGCAGTAAGCCGGCTGATGAGGTTAGCAAATCAATTTGACAAAAGCTTACCATTTTTAAACGTGATAGAGATCAAGCGATTTAAGAAGAATGTAAACCGCGATACTTGCCATTGAAGAAAGTTGAACGTATTCCTCAGAATGATAAACGGGAAATAAAACCCAATGTAAAGAAGCAAAATATAGTAGAAGAAGAAAGCAAAAGTAGGCAAAAAAATATAAAAAATGTCAAAATGCTGGAACGATCCAAACATATTGGTCAATCGATTGCGGTTACTTTTGCAATCAGAAGCAGCTAGAGATAGAAATAATGCACATAAAATCATACCAACCGTTAATGAAATTAGAGATGCTGGCATTACTGACTAATATGTTTACTAGCTAACGTTAATACCTTAATAGTTAGTTTAATCTCTTTTGAAATGTTAAATGAATATTTGTCATATTTTTTAAATATTTCTTGTAATTAATTTAAAAATACTTATAAAATAACGAAACAGATTCTTTGCATTTCGCATATGTCATATAATATCGACAGTATTTCATATATGTCTCTGCATAAGTGGAAGATTAAAAATAATTTGTTGTCAAACTTAAATAGCTTTAACTAGAAAGCATCTATAGACACAATGAAGCAAACATAAAGTTCCTAATATAACACACATAACGGAAGTCTATAAGCATTTACATAGCTGGATCCCTGACTATACATGATCCATTACCTATCATGCGGTCCCAGTCTAACAATTTCTTTATTTCAAATATAAAAATAATAATTTGCATTATTTCAAATATTTAAAAAAAATATACATTTAAATGCAATATATATATATATATATATATATATATATTTATATATATTTTATAATTATTCTCTGCTCTATTAAAAAATGCGGAAGAGTACCTCTCTTTGAACCCTCACCATTGAGTCTCAACGCTTTGGGTAGAACACTTAGATGCATATGCTTAAGTGGCTAGAGTACCACCCATTCAGAGCAAAATCCCGGGTATTACATTGCCTGGGGACCACGCTGTAAATATAAGAAACCGTAATAAAAATATTTTGCCCTTAATGCGGATTTCATATGGATAGAAAAAAGGGTACCGTAACGTTTGATCAGTTATCAGTATATTGGCTCCATGAGTGTGTATGTAGACGTAGGCGCCGTTTCTCTTGTCAAGGATTACGCACACCGCTATTTCCTCACTGACGACCTCGTAAAAATAAACAGAGAGTCCAGGTTAAGGTTACTTAATATCAGTCCAGATTTCCCTACCATTCACCCGCTTCGGTTTCGAGTACCTCCTCGGTCGCCGTAGGATATGAAGTTTCCTACTCTGTGATTCGGAGCCTGGAAGTCACTGTTAACTATCTTCCCAATTATATTTTCATTCATCGCGAAGGTTTTGATAAAAATCCTGAATTAACTAGGCAGATCATGACGATTGGTCTAAAACAAGAAAAATGCGCAAACGAACACCCAGAACACGTAGTCGCTCCCTTCGCAAGGATCATAAACGGCGAGCACTCTGCTGAGGATATAAGTTTCGATACGGATTGCAAAATAAAAATGCATCGTCGCAGTATTTTTCGGTGCTCAATCTGGCTATCGGTTTTTCACGAAGTTGAAACCCACCCCGACGATAGGGCCTTTTCGAAGGAATAAGACGAGCACTACCTGAAAGCTATATGGCTGCTGTATCGATTCCGGGACCTTTAAGCTGACTACCGACGCCTCTACTCACGCCGTCGGAACTATACTGACTCAAGAGGACGATGAGATAGACATGATCGTAACTTACTTTTCTAATTCTATGAGCAGCTGCCACGAAAGGTCCCTCGAACAGGAGCAGTAATGCTTAGCCATCGCTCTCGTCCTAGAGAACTTCCGACCCTACTTGTACGGTCGAGCATTTATGCGTGATGGTGATCACGAACCAGTCCACTGGATAACATATACCAATAATCTCCGTGGCCAGACTGCTTGATGGGTGACATCAATTTTGAAATTACCAATAAAAATTCGAATATAAATAGGTAAAGATGAACCGGGGGGTTGAAGCATGATCCGAAGATGCTCATGACAATCCTTCTGAAAATTTGGGAGAAAACAGGGATCCTGACCAAATAAACTCGCTACTGAAAGGATTCATTCGCCAAACGAGCCTCAGGGGGTTCTATTGCTAATTCAAGGGGGCTTAAAAGGCTTGGAATTGGTGTCTTGGTCAGCCTAAATAATGTTTCACAGACCTGCGAAAATAATCCTGTAAAAATCGCACAGAAAAGGGATGTGAGAACACGTCCCAGGTCACCAAGAAATCCTCATTAATAAATGGCCGAGAAATTGCCTTAGATAAAGCATCCAGATTCCGTAAACACCAATGTAGTTAAGACAGCTCTGCACCGTCAATCAATAACTATTCGAGTGCACCCAAAAACTGTAACTAGCGAAGACGCAGCGAAGAGGGAATGCTTGGAGGGGATATTGAGCCCATGGCGGGCCTAATGACATACAGTGACGGAGAGGCCCTTAAAGTTGAGATCGCTGAGGTTCAAATCCGACCTTTAGGAAATATGGGTCGTTAGGGGAGAAGGTGACATGGAGGTGGAAGGTGATAGAGAAGTATCAGAGGCAGTTGGATAAAGTAGACTTTGAAGCGGATTGAGTGAAAGGATGTTTGCAAAAGAAAGTATTTAGAAAGAAGAAGAAGGACATGGTAAATCCGTAGCGGGATAGCGAATATAAAATAATAAAAGAAAGATGCAAGGGATTTACAGGTAGTTGGATGAAACTACAGCAGAAGAAGAGTACGCAGAAATTTCAACTGATATATATATATATATATATATATATATATATATATATATATTTACAGGCTAATCACTTATCTAAAGACACTGTTTACGATATTCACAGCTATCCGCAATCGACGGCCTGGATTTATTACCGAAAAGCTTTCGATTCGACCTCCGATAAACTTATCATCTGTCTTTTGAAAAGCTTGATGGATCATCCGCGAATCGTGAAGTGCATTGAGAGGATTATTATTATTATTATTATTTTACATGGATGATTTTATGTAATTTTTATGTTACTTCCATCTTAACATACTGTCGCCAGCTTTGGGCCAAAACATTCCCGATGATACCTGCAGGGCGTTCCATGCACATTCCGAGCAGCTAGAACACATACTATCTAGTTGTCCAACGTATGCGGGAACGACCTACATCCATAGGGATAATGCGGCACTAAGAGTGCTTTATTACCATCTCTGGCACTCTAACGGCATTAACCTTAATATCGCTTCGCTAAACGCTCCTAGAAAAATAGAGTCAATTGTCAAGAATGAGAAGTGCCGCATATACTGGACCTTTATATTCTCGACAATTGTTTCTGTTGCTCACTCGAGGTCCGACATAGTTCCCCTTGACTTCGCGAAGCGAACCATGTTTGCTGTTGATTTTTCTGCACAAGCTGACAAAAGCATCATATCCAAGAAGAATGAAAATAAAGAGTGGTATAGAGACCTTATAAGGGAGTTGCAACGATTGTAGCCGGAATATTTGGTTAAATTAATCATCCTTATCATCAGCGCTCTTGGAGGTGCCACCCTCTCACTGATTGATACAATGAAAAGCATCCCTGCAAGTGAATATTATGCTAAAACACTTTCGGGGAAAATGCAGGAGGCGGTCGTCTTTGGTTTCCGTGTGCTCAGAGTGCACGAGAATTTTTCCGGATCATCGCATTGATTCCGCCACACTCTGTAAACACCTATATCACGGTTAGGAGTCGTGGTTATGACGTGTGTTTGTGTGTGTTTGCGTGTTTGCGTATGTGTGCACACTGTAAATATGTTTTAAAACAGTCTCAGCTCTAAAGTGGTTTTAGTATCTGCGAAAGAAGTTGGATTTTTGGCCTTATCGTAATGGGCCTGGTGTGCGGTGCAACCTTTACCAGAACCCTAGGCGATACAGCGAGCGCTTTCCTACAAGCAGAGTTATTCATGCTTCTTGATGATCTTCGCGTTCCAGAAGATTGTTCGATCTCCATGCGGGCTTCTTCGAGGTTTTCTAGGGATTTCTACACACTGGCGAAAGGGAGCAATCGGTCTGAATCGTCATAATTGTCAGCTTCTAAAATCTGGAAGGCGTATTTGACTTCTTTGAAGGGTCCCATTGGTTAAGGGTCAGTAACCGGAGGTGGTACGTTGTTTTACCTTTAACAACGTATCAAGGTCAAACTTCATGAGCTTCCTCAGAAAGCTCCCTCCCCTGTCGTTAAGTTTATTATGAGGGGCACCCTACTGGGAAAACAAGGAGGTAGTCACTGCGTGCGCTATGGTGATAGTTTTATGGTCAGGTTTGGGCACTATTAATGTGTCGGTTTTAAGCATCTTTCCCGAGTTGCGTCCTTCCAGTCGAGACTGGCTGCGTGTCGCCTTTATGATTCAACAGACTAGGTGTGATATCGACCGTGGACATTAATCACGACTTATCCCTCCTTGCGCAGCGTTCCCATAGGACTTGAGTATCAAGACGCTCGATAGCGATGTTGAGCTTAGCGATAGGATTCGTTGGCTCGCAATCCTCTGGAATAAAGAGAGTATAAATATCTCTTCTATAAGTCAGAGGTTTCGTCCATTGATGTAGAATATAAGGTTTCCTTTCGCTGAGATTAACCAACTTTGATTTCATTTCAATGGAACTTTCAAGGAAGAGCAGAGTTACGTTACCTAAGGAAGTGGAGAATGGAAAAGGGCTCGTTTGTGAGGCTTCTAATTTTCGTCCGGATTACAAATTTCGTGTACGTTCTTTGCCTCCAGTTAAGGATTACTCCACCGATACCATGACATTCGAATTTCTTGAGGAATGTTAGGAGTGGTCCGATTCGTCTAAATAACACTTCGTTTCTTATTTCTATATAACAACGTTATAATCACCCCAAAATGATACGACTCTGCGAACCCAGGACTAGGAGTGAGGAGAACACCACTTTTTATTCCTAATACCCAAAACCTGGACAGAGAGAACCTATTCTTGTGCTCCCTGTCCACATCTTAGTCGGCATTCAATTTAAAAGCTTCGCAACCAAGCCTTTTGCTGTACTCAAACCCTTACAACGATACGCCATCCGCGATAATTAATCGCCGGCCATCAGCCCCATTGCACTTAACGGCATCCTCTTCAAGGAGGATCCTTCACTATGTTCCGGAACATTGGTCTTACTGCCCTGGTTGACCTGAGCATCCAGGACTGATCTTTGCTTTGCTGGACGGCTCGGGTTTGAGTGATACTTCTCTATTACGTTTGACAGTTGGTTAATGATGAAATTTAAAATAAAACTATTAGAGAGAAGTTTTTATTTTAAAAAATGGCGTGGGAAAAGTATGTGAAAACTGTAGATATTTATAAATTGTAGATATGTCATGCAGATCGAAAAACTGCGGGTAGACTTACTATGAAAAAAATTTATTATCTGTACTCCTTGTAGAAGAATTGGATTAGTAAGGGGTTTAGGAAAAAGCGAAGTCGGTGAAAACAGAAAAAGGATATAGATAAATTTGAATCAATGTAAGATCCGCAACAATAAAATCTATTCTGAAAAAGGTAAATTTGGTTAAGAAGTGTTAGGCAAAATATAGGGAATAGAATAGATTGGGAAATAATAATTGATGATGAAAATGCACAAGCAACGATGACTTCCATTTCTGAAATGGTTATACTAATCACTTTATTCCATTTTTGTAACAAAACTTGATGCAAAATCACTTCTTCTTTTTTCCAAAAGTGCAATATCGCTGAGCGCACTAAAACATATATAACTTTACTGACATCTGATGGCAGATGAAAGATGCAATATGGATACTAATGCGCATGCAATAAACAGAAAAGTGCAACAACATAACAAAAAAATTGCCCAACGGACGAATGCAGCCTGAAAAATTTTATAAGTCTCTTTGTTTCCTTCTCAAACCTAGTATATCGTCCACTAGAAAAAAAATTATACAACCTTCTAATAGTAATTGGTTGAATGCGACAGTCATGATAAAGAAACTTAAATTAAACTGTCTTGATTTTGTCCTGATTTTGGAAGACCATTTTAACTTGAAACCGATGCGAGTAATACAGGATTAGGAGCTGTTTTAACACAAACAATAAACGGCGAAAATTATGTAATAGCTTTTACAAGAAGAAGTCTGAATGGAGCAGAACGTAAATATTGTGCTTCTGAAAAAGAATGTTTAGCAGTAGTCCGGGCGATAAGAAAGTTTAGGCCGTATCTGGAGGGATATTTATTTAAAGTCGTTACAGATCATATTGTCTTGAAATATGACGTTAAACAAACATTAACAAAGACAAGAAAAAATAGAAAAACCTTTATTTACGCTGAGTTGTTGAGGAGAGATGAACTCCTCAACCACACTTGCGGCTCATGGAGCCTCGTATTCAATAAACCTCCTCTGACCAACACAGAAGAGGAAAGGAGAGCTAGACGGAAAGAGGATGATCGAATAAAAAAAGAAGGAAGAAGCAGACTAGACACAACACAAATATAGAGAAAGGAGGAAGAAAAAGTCAGAAGAAGGGAAATGCAGGAGAGGATTAAAAAAGTTGAAAGAAAACTAAAAAAACAATAAAAAGCGTGGCAAGAGAAGAGAAATAATTAATACTATCTTCGATGGGAAATAATAAAGCAAAATTTATATATATGTTACTTTACATCGAGAACAACCAAAAGGCAGAACTTCAGGAGAAGATACACACTGGGAAAGAGAGTAACTGAAATACTAAAATTAAGAGAAAGACAGTATTTTATTTTATTTTTTTTTTATGAGAGGTAGGATTTTTTTAATGCGTTTCAGTAAGAAAAAAATATAAGACATCAAAGTGCAGTAATGTCGTTCCTTGGAGAGAATGGTCCTGGTGAAGCTTTATATTTTTTGTAATACGTATTGTGGTGAAATGTCAAACCAAACTAAAAATCATCACACGGTTCTGGATTCGACAAAGCCTGAATAGATAAGACTTATTTGGCTAGAAACCAATAAAAAAATTAGGAACGTCATAAAGATAACATTCAGCAAAGAGAAACTGGCATAACTAGAAGGAAAGAAAATAGAAAATAATACCAAAGACGAGGAAAATCAGAACAATGAGGAAGAAAAAGATGAGTTGTATATACAGCTAGATGTAACCAATAAAGCAGATGGTTTAACTTTTAACATGGAATTGAAAAATTATGAGGCAATCTTTAAAAGATGTAACTTGTTCCAAAAAAGGGAGGGGGCGTCATAGCAAAGTTATAATCAAGCTTTTATTAGAGCCACCGCATCGGGGTTTCCAGCGTTATAAGCTTGGTGCCCTGCCCGCTGCAAACATTTGGTTTAATTTTGCATTCATGCCTTACGATTACATTTGCGAAAAAATGTCTTCAAGATAATCATTTAATGAGCGACGTTGTATTTTTTCAAATAATTTTATATTATTCAGAATGATAGATGTTCTATAAATATTACGAGAAGGGAGTTTCATTTCGTGAAAGTTTACAACAAGCATCAGATTATACCAATGTTCATTGATCCAAACTTTTAATTACAGACGATCTTATGCATCAATCGATCGAGCCTAATATTTATTAAACTTATTACTAATATGAACCCTCTACATGAACTCTCTATTTAAATTTTTTAAACAAAAGAGATAAATTTTCTAAACAAAAACAACACTTTTCAACCAAACTTTTTGTTATTTTTATACAAATTAGTGGAAATTTCTACCAAAATAGTTGAGTTTTTTAAAAATAAATCTATTTAACCAAACCAGATTGATTAAAATTTAATAAAATAGCTAATTCTTTACGGAAAATATAAAAGTTAGTGTTATTTCAAGCTCTCTTATTTTTTTTTTCTTCGAAAATTTTCATGTGAAACAAATGATAAATCTCAATTTTTAAATATATGACAAACCACCGAGATTGTGGGCTAATCGACTTTGTCGGCTAATAAGAATCTTTGAAATAATGTAAAATTGTTGAATGAAAACATCTTATTTTTGGATTTTCCATTTATTTTTATGCTGCAAAAGTTTGAATTATCGATTTTTCAGGAAAACTCAACAAGATCTTATGGTAATATTGTAGGGCATTCAAAAACCTAAACCTAAACCTAAACCTAAAATTTCATTAAATCCTTCCAAATTAAAAAATTCTTCTCAGAATCTTGCAGTTTCTTTTTCAAACTTATCGGATATATTGAAAACATAAAATTAATCTCTTAAAACGAAATCTAAATTATTTTAAATATGGACAAAATTATTATTAAGATTTATTAATGTAACATTTGACGATTACAATTTCCGTTGAAAGAATTAACTTTCAATTAAAAACTAAAATGATAAATAATTTTCAAAAAACTAGTTAAATTGCTAACTAAACTGACGAAGTAGTACTAAAAAAAATTATTTCTCAACAAAATGTAAGTTTAATTTAAATACGACGGAAGGACATCCAACCGAAATTAAAAGGGTGACTGGACACGCAATATAGTACGGCAGGTTTCCAAAAACCACTTTTAATTTTTGATTTTTCAACAAATGAATCAATACAAATAAATAAATAAATATATATTTTATATAAATTTATATAAGTGTTGAATTCTACGTCAAATTGGGAATAAATGTGAAATTGAAAATTTGCATTAGTGGACCATACAGTAAACCTTCTTGTAATAGGCTAGCTTAAATGAGAGTGGCCAGATTGGCGTTAGCGCAGAAGGTGCAGGGAATTTAGGCTGGCGTATTCTGGACAGGCTTACTGGAGGCTCGTCTGGATAACTCTGAACCATGTGGTCACTCAAGCGCCACGCAGCTGCGTAATCGTTTCGTTAAGAAGGTCTGCTAGCGTATTTCTGCACATCTGGGAAAGAACCATATGTTCACGTTCAAATACGAGACACAGCTAAGCGCACTCATCAGCATGGATCGAAGTTTCGAAAATTCTTTTCAAAATTATGGATATGTATATAATATTATTATATTTACCCATACAACTTTTAAGGTCGGAGGTCTGCATTATGTTCAACACTTTCATATTGAATGTATTGTATGAAACCAGGTTTACCACGGTGTTTGTACGTCCCTGTCGGCCTCGAATATATACCAGATAACTTTTCAAAGACAATTCTGATTGATTTGCGCTTAAGCAAACATGTTTAAGATACACCAAAAAAGATCAAATTCATTAACTGGTTCTTTTTGATGAAAAGTAAAAAAGTTAAAGCATATTTAAGATTTTTGAAAGCATTTTTGTCAAGATCTAAAAATGCTATGTACGTCTGTCCACACACGAAGAGACTTTTGATACCAATATTTGGTTCATTCTATATTTATGATTAAAATAAAGTGTGAGAATTTGGATCTTTGCATCTCTGCCTGAAAAGTAATCTATGCGTTTTAGTTTTAAACTCTCTAAAGTAAAACTAATCCTCCATTTCAACTCGCATTAATAAAAATGTTAAGAAATGTATAAGGTGAGACTGATTCACATAGTCTTACAGAGGAATTCAGTAAACGATTTTTAAATTAAGCGTTGTAAATTAAATGATATATTTATTGCAACAGTTAACAATTAAACTTCAAATTTAAAAAAAAAATTGAAATCGAATTCATTTTTAATTAAGCTATATTGTGTGATATGATATTTGTGATATTCTAGGTGAGTTCTATGTATGCTCTAAGAATAAGTAAAATGTTGCAAATTTTAAATTGTTTGAAAAATTTAGAATTGAGGAGGTTCACATGGCTAACAGACTTTCTTCCTGTATAGTTTTATTAAAAATCTGAATATTTTAAATATGCTCTGAATTCAAAGTAACTAATAGCACAAAAAATGTTATAACAAAAAACGAGGAAGCTCGTTTTTCTTGTAGACTCGAGTGGGTTACAGTTCAAAATGTGAAAAGTATTTTTCGTTAACTGTTGGATTTTATTATTGGTAATTATATTTTTCAAAATGCTTGTACCATTAGGATGTTTCTTGCCGTTCTATAAAGCTAATTTCATTAATTAAAAAACATCATTATTTGA
>JAAAKG020204531.1:0-23179 GCA_010014905.2 Druon quercuslanigerum
TAGATTGCTGTCCTATAGTTAAACATAAAATATGTTAATCCTGAACATTTAGATTTTACGTTTGAACATCCATTTTTTTTCCGTGTACCCGTGCAGAAATTTTCAAATATTTGCCTTATTTCTAACTTGGGCCAGATGGGGAACACAATTTTGTGGATTTTATATTTGGCCCCCTCTAGACCCCGGCTTGACAGCAACTCTTGACAGTAGATGGCGTCCCATTAATAAAATTCTTAAATTGCTTATCATATAAAAATTTTGGCTGTTATATTGCGTCTTTCGACTTTTTGAGTTTGCTCCAAAAAAGGGGTTTAAAAAACATGTTGTTCCTAATCTTACATACTTCAATGCTTTTATATCGTGATCTGTTTGATAACCTGTTTTTTATATTCTCGAATTTCTGCTTGAAAGGTGATATATACGATTTTAATATTGTTTTATTTTAAAATACCTTTTAATTAAGAATAATAAATTAATATGGGCCCAGTCGGGACCAGACCGGGGCCAGATTGGGTTATCTTTGGGCGCTGCATTTTGGCCCCGATCGGGTATTGCGTTTCATTTCGAGTCTGGCCCCATTTAGATAGCCCCATTTGGGACAAATTCTACCCGATATGGCCCCGGTCAGATCCATATTAGAATTTCTGCTCGGGTAACTATAATGGAATGCCTAATAGGACATTTTAAGATTAGTATGTATTTATTAGTGTTGTTTTTATTAACGTATTTTTGCATTCTCATTATAATGAGTAGGTATTAGTTTTACGTGAAGACTGACTATCGCGGATTTATTTAAATCTCCATGCTTCGAGACCCCCTGAATCTGAAAAAAACGGTATTATTATGGAAGAAAAAATTGTTTTTTTGGACATAAAAAATTAGGAAAGTACATTTTTATATTTTTTTTCGTCTTTTTTATTTTTATTAGTATAAAATCACAAAAAAACTTTTTTTTAAAAATAATCACCATTGTTTTGATTTTTAGACATTCTTTTTAAATTTTAAATTCAGGAATTCTGCACATTAACTTTTTGGATGTAGTAAAAAAACGAAAATTCAAATTTTTATCAAACAAAAAGTAATAAAAAAATCAATTTTCGGTCTAACTGTCCTATATACGAAAAAAGATAATTAGACAAAAATTGTGCAACCAAAAAATGTCTACAAATTCGTTATGAATGACTTTTGGATTTGACTCGTAGTTTTTGTCTTATTCGTAAAAAACAACACTAAAAGTAAAAAATGTGGACGAACGATAAAAGCTACGAAAAGAATAAAGGGACAAAAGTCGTTCACCCAAAAAGGAGCTACAAGTTTTGTTAATAATAATTTTTTATGGGATGCGTAGTTTTTGTTTTGATCGTGAAAAATTGAAATTACAGATAAAAAAATTAAATTTTTAGACAAAAAGACACAAAGCACAATAAAAAGGTTAAGGACAAAATAGTTTTTAAATTATATCAAAAAATTTGCTTATAACCTTTTTTTCTCGCGAGACACGTGATAAAAATGTGCATCTCAAAAGCCAAAAGAGCTTTAACAAAAAAGGGAATTCACAATCACTAAATTTCAGTTTTAGATGCCTTTATCCTTCTATTTTTAAAGACCTGGGAACAAATATGGGGGAAGTAGAAAGAACAAGCGCTAGCGCCAGGTAAATGCGTTATCGAGCGCGAAGCGCGAGATCCCACAGACGCGCGCCGTAGTCGCGCTCAAACTTGCGAGCGAAGCGAGCTGCGCACATAGCGCGAGCTAAGAATATGCTTGTGCAGCGGGCAGATTTTTGTACGTCAAATGAATATTATTGATTTAAGGAAATTCATGTTATTGTAGCTAAAACGCTAATTTACTTCTGCTATGGTAATAGCTTTTATAACATATTGATAAAAGTCATCATACAATTTTGAGGAAGTATAAACTAGAAAACGATGAAGGTGATGACGAACGCACAGCAAAAAACGTTCTGAATTCTTATTTTTCCATTAATTTATAGATGTTACTGGAAGATGGGTTAATCTAAAGAAAATTATTTACTTTAATTAAAGTCCTCGTAAAATCTGCTAGTCATCTTGCCTATGCCGAACGCATACTCTATTTTGTAAATTGTACATATCCTTTTTTCTGCGTCAAATATTAACCTAAAATCTGTTATCGTAGAAGACTCAACGTCACTAAGCGAGTAATTAGCAGCCTTCCAATAAGAACAGCAAATGATACCTAATCAGAGACAACATTTGCGTTCAACGCTAATGCGCTCATATATATACATATCTTCATTGCACAATACCACGAAGAAAACTTAGTATGTAATTCGATTTGGCATTTTCGCGTGTCACGTCTTCAGACATTTCAATATTCAATAATGAAGAAAAGAAGTTTCGTTGAAAAAGACTTGCTCTAATTTATAATTCTCACGTCTTCGGTGTTATAAACAACAAAACATAAAGGTATATTACTATCACTTTTTCAAATGAATTACAAATTAAAAAACAAAGTATCATTAATTGAGCATCAAATACGCGATTTGTTACAACAGCTTCTAATGCAGTTTTCGAAAAACCAATACAGCTATTATATTCAACATAGTATACACCGATGTATACAATGCAGTACACAATGCATCGATCATGCTTCATGAATTAACTCTTCTATTTTATGAAAATGATGAAAACTCCTGCAAAAAACAAGAATCCAACGACCAAATTTGAAACACACAGAACAATCAAATATAAAAACTTTTTCCAATTGCAATCTGAAAAAAATTTTTGTTAAAAACAAAAATTTCAGACAAAAATAAAAAAGAGGAAAGAAAAATGAGAATGCAACCAACCACATCCTCTTCCTTTTCTTTTCATTTCTCTCGTCTTTTTTATTATTAATATTATCAAATCACAAAAAAAGAACATTGAAAATAAAGAATTAAAAAATAAAATGACATCAGCAACGTTTCGGCACTCATATAGCACCCTTATTAAGGCAAGGAAAATATAAACAGTAGCGCAAGAGAACAGGTGTTCTCCCTTTCATACATGAGAATCGAATTTTTTTTGTGATTTCATCATATTAATAATAAAAAGACGAAAGAAAAAAAGAGTAATTGGAAAAAGTTTTTATGTTTGATTGTTCGGTGTGGTCCAGGTCGTTGGATGCTTTTTTTTGCAGGAGTTTTAAACAATTTGATGATTGGACGTTAAGTAAGATTTTTGATTTAGATTTTAATCTAATTTAAATTTCTTAAATTTTTATTAAAATGTGCCTTTTTAAGGAATTAACAGAAATATAATTATCTGAAATAAATATAACTCCACTGACAGTGATATACCAAATTGTGTGTGATTGTATATAAGGAATACTGATTCATTAAACTGTGGAAGCATCATAAACTGTATCTATTTTGACAAACGCATATCGATATAAAATTTTAAGAATCGCTGAGTTTTTGAAATTAATGGTAACCGAATATTTTTGTAAAAAATTATAATGTAATTGAACGTTTCTAGTACAAGAATATACGTACAGAAGCTCACAAGTACAAGATTTATGTTTTGAATTGGAAATAATCCAAATTGTATTTTTGCCAATTTTGGAGACATTCTATTGTTTATGATTAAGAATAATTTTCATTGATTATAAAAGTCTTTAAAAATATTATGTTCTTAACCGCATACATAAGAATATTTTTTTTACGTTAATAATATCATAATGTTGCAATATATCTTGACAAAAGTATGAATTGGAAGACATGAAATGTACAGTTTTCTTTTTGCAGACAGTTTAATGGAAAGGCTTACAAATGAATGCATGAGATTAGCGATTACAATCATGATTTCGAAGAGAATGTCAGATCGAATTTCAAAAATGGCAATATTCTATTTATCTAGAACAAGTATGAAGAAAAATATTTCTTTTTTTAATGTGATCTCAATTTTTCTTGACTTTATAAGTCTGAATACATAGCGAACACAAATGCTTTCAATATCAGAATACAAGCACATTTTCTCTAGTGAATCGTCTAATGCTTGTCTGATATTCAAGGTTTAAACATGTCAATTAAGACATAGAGTAATATAGGTGATAATTACGTTCTGACAGCTATTTCGAATGGGAACTTTAAGATTCCTGTGACTATTAGTCATAAAACGAATAGTTAACAAGCTGAATGTTGCTCGCGCTAAACTTATACAACCCTATGCCCTTGACCAAAAATCTTCAAGTGTTTTGAATGACCATTGAGTAAATAACGGCTAATCTTCCCCTATAAAGTTTCTGTGACAACGGGATTCTGATCAGATGATTCCCCTGAAAAGATTGCATCGCGAGAACGGTAGACGCCATGTTGATGTTATCATACGGACTTACATGAGCCGGGTTACAGTATCCGTGATACATGGTGGTGGTCTACCGAGCTGAGGAGGCATCGCCTCGTGTTCGCCGAAGCGCGCACTAATGACCAATTTCATCATCATAACCGTAGCACAACTTGACACTGATATTCCTCCATTCTCTTATTCCGCGCTAGCGAATCTTCGCTGTGGACTATCAGTTTTAGTCCTTTTCCGAAACCACTGAGACAGAGAAAGTCATACCGATCATGATCAATCGATCCAAAATAAAGCTACTAAATTCGCGATCGTTATCAAATGAAGGTTTAACTATCAAAAAACCCGAAAGGTGCGAAGTGCATGCAGTGCGCGCGCCAAACGAACTAAGCGGACCTTGATTGTAAAACGTTTTCGTAGCGCGTTGCACGGGTTGCGCGGGGTTACAATTTTAGCGTGTAGTAAGTATTAACAAACCGAGGGAAAAGATACCAAAAATAATTCCGGTGTGAAGAAATAAATCGGGGTGCGTGGTGGTTGGCGTAGTCTGGGTAGGTATTATAAGAAGAGGAGACAAGTAGCGTTGATGCGAGCGAGCGAGCGCGAGTTGCTGGTGGCTAAGCTAAGGCTGCGAGCAGCTGCTATTCAGATAGGACTTACCTCTGCTGTTTTTAGAACTCCACTCCCAGAACTGCACGGGCCGAGCCGAGCCAAAACCAAAATACCACCGATATAGCCCTGTGCCTCGCGCTATACCCCTTCGCAGATTCTGCACCGTCGCACCCCCCTGCACCCCTTTTTGCCCACGTGTTATTTGACCGACGCGCCACTAGAATCAAGACGCTGAATCGCGAAGAACGCGTCGAGGATGATGGCGGACCGTGGTCTCAGCAGACGATTCGCCCGACGAGCGCCGTCGGGACGCATGCAGAAGCCAGCAAGAGCGAATGAGATCCACCGAGGCGGGACGCTGATCCGTTGAGACACGTCAAGATCGCTCTCTCATCTCGCAGCTAGATCTTGAGGCGTAGACCACAACAAATCTAGGATCTAAGTCAGCTTCGAGGTTAAAAGCAAGTTTGATTATCTTGGATCGGTTGCGCAGATAATCACTGATTGTTACTTGGAATAAGTTGAGGAAAGTGGTAAAGAAGATTTTGTAAGATATGATAACAAGATTTTCAGATATTCAGATGGAAAGATCTAACTGAATCATGCAGTAAATCCCAAAGTATCAACGTTGCAAATACGTAAGTAACAACACCTGATCACCAAAACACGATTGACAACGTTCAACACAGATGTTGATTGCTTGCAACGCCTCGATGATTTAGGACTTAAAAGTATACATGAGCGTGTTACTTAATGCGCGGATGAAGATAAAGCAGAAATTAGAAATAAAAAAGCATTTTGTATATTTTGGAAACGATGTTAGAACTATAAGCAATCAAATATCGAAATAAATGTGTTATTTCATTATTAATGTATCAATATTTGAATGATTTGGTATTAGCAGCATCAAAATTATAAGTGTTAAACAAGCGCAAATCAAACATTGATTGTATTACTTTCAAGTTTAGAAAAGCATCCAAGTGTGACATTTTCTAAACTTGAATGCTTTATATTATGAAACCAACCAAACTGGATTGCCTTTCAGCATTTTCAGAATTAAATTGGAGTATTTTCTGTAAACAAGATATCGATCAATATTTCGAATCTACAAAAGATTTCCTGAGATTTAAGTCACTTTTTGAAGTGGTTATCAAATAAGTCGATAGTGGGGCACAAGTTTAATCGGTAAAATCGCTTATTATCAGATTGTGACTAATTTCTGCTTTAATAAAATTATGAAGGTGAAGCGATGGAGCGAGATATCCGGCACAGCGAGAATGCCATTGATTATTCAAGAGTAGGTGTATAAATTAGATCGACGGATGAGACAGGGACCATTCGTTTCTCCGCGAGTGACGTGACGTAATTTCATTTTAACAGAACCCCTAGTCAGGTGTGTATCCAATAATAAAATCTTCCGTAATGTCAAGAATTCAGGAATTATTCGATAATAGCATGGAATCGCGCTGCATTTCAAGATACCGCTGAATACTTCATGAACATGAGATAGCAGACCTCGGTCGTTGTACAATATTCAACTTTAATCCGTTTATCGAAACATGGGACATTTTCGAAATAGCAAAATTGACTAACTACCATCGCTTATTCCTCTGAATGAATCAACGCTGTCATGAGCGGATGTTTGCTGAGTTCAAAAATGAGATCCATTGAATCATGAACTTTATTGGGTACACTAAAATCTTAGAAGATTGATACCATTTGGACCCCAAAACACTCTAGTTTACGAATGAACAAATAAAAATGTTTCCCCTTTCAGAAAATAATAAAAACTATTAATATCAGTAAAGAACTTTTGACGAAATAAAAAAGAATGAAAAAATGAAAAAAGAATTAGCTAGCAGGTTTGAAATTAGTTCCAGTGACAAAAAGGCGAAGGGGCTGCAATAAAATCCACCTGGTTAGTCGGGCTGATTGTTTCAGCGAGTAAAAGGGGCTACTAAAGCGCAGAGAAGCGGAATAATAATCAAAGCGTGCATTTGAAACTCAAGATCATGCAGTCGTTTATGAACGGAACGGAACTCTGGAAGAAAACAGGAAAGTGAAACGACATTGCTTCACATCGGCACGTGCCACTCGATAAATCTGTCGGCAGCTGACAGCACAGCCGGCTTGCCCCGCGTTTCTGCTACTACTCTGTTCTGGAGGGCCAACATCCCCACAATATGCATAAAACGCACGGTCGCGTGCAGTGCAAGTGAAAGACTTGAATCAGTTTACCGAGGACCGATAAAATAATAATTACCGGAAACCTTGATTAAATTTGATTAGATCCGCTACCTTATTGAATTCCAAATATGTTTGATTTTCTCTTTCAAAGGTGAATAATGAGTATTTGGACTCTTTTACATACAAGTCCTTTCAATATCAGAGTCTAGATAAATAGCAGAATGAATAGCTTGACAAGGTGTCCACTGATTAGGCAATTTAAAATTCATGGTTTTTCCCTGATCAACTTAAAGATACATTTTTGAAATTTATCCCAAACTATATGTAAAATACAGAAGTAGAAATTTTAACAATATAAATACACAAAATTTATAATCACAGACTTGTGATAAATATTAATAAAAACTACATTGTTGATCGCAAGGGTGACAGCACCTGTTAATAGATGATTGCTTAAGTTCTTTTAATGTTAAATAAATAAGAGTTAACCTTTTTGTTCTTGAAAAGGCTGAAGGAATTCTCTATAAAATGAGGCAGATTAGCCAAAAACATTTTTTGCAACACCCACCTCTAAAGTTCGGACTTCCATGCCCCTAAACTGAGACTGAGCGGGAATAATAATTGCACATGCGCACTTTGAACCATGCCTACTTTGCAAATCGACGCAATGGACGCGCATGCGCACTTCATATATGCCTAACTTTGCACACCGGCAAAATAAAAATAATCTTAAATAAATGTATGTGTCTCGGGACGCACGGTAGAAGTGGAACTTCGAAATAATATTTTAATGGAATCAATTCATAGAATTCACGAAATTCAATGAATTAATGGAATTCACCCAATTAAAGAAATGCATGGAATTCAATGAATACACGGAATTCCGCGAATTCCGTAGAATAATTGAAAAAGAAGTTTAAAAAAAGTGCTAAATAATGTTCTCGGGTGGTTTTTGCAAAAAATAGCGTGTGATACACGTACACACAGGCGATTACTATTCGTGTGATTGCAGCATTTGCCTTCAGCTCTTCGCAACCATGCTGCAAATTCATTTAAAACATATATTTATTTGTTATTATTATTATTTTCCTAAAGATGAGATGTCTTCAAATTTTTTCAATTCTTTTGGATTAAATTTGTCTAATGTTTATTATATTAGATTTTATTTGGATTTGAGTAAAATAGTTAAATTTGTACTATTTTTGCATACAAAAAAGGCTTATTGATTATTGTAGCAAATTTTTAGAAGACACCCATGCATGAATAATAAAATAAAATAGCTCAGGTCATGATTATTTATTTAAATGCAGTTATTTGTATAATTGTTTTTTTTCTACCGATTTAGGTAAATGTCGTAATTTTCGGTTAATTTTAATTTATTACAGCAAATTTTATTCCTTGCAAGGTTCTTTATAATTATATTCGAGTCGTTTTTATGGAAAATATTTTATATACAAATAATACGCATAATTATTTTTAGTAAAACAATCTTCTAAGGAATAGAATGAACTTTTTTGAAAAAAATTTAATGAAAATAACGACTTTTGTTTAAAGCGAAAGAAAAAATACAATAATACCTTTTTTGTCACTTTTATCACTCAAGTTAAAGATCAAGTTATTTTGAACTTGACGGTACACCTATAGAGGAGCCTTAAAATAAAAAAATAATAAGCAAGCAATTATCGAAAAACTTTGATGATATTATACTATACTTCATGAAGCAATAAAATTTGCCCCTTTCTGATGTTTGACTCACTAATAAAAATAAGATAAACTATGAAAAGATGATTGTGCGATAAAAACAAAAAATCAAGATCTTAAATAAAATTCCCGGCGTGGTTTCCCGATTTCCCCTGTCCGCTAAACACCCGACTTTAACTATTTTGTAATGTTGCAAAAATCAATTAATCAATTGCAATTGCCATTTTTTCAAAATTAAATCAGAAAGTAAACGTTTCTTACCCATTAGTTGAACATACTTACAATATTTCGGAATTAAATTATAGAAATCTATGCGCTTGGATGTAAAGATGCGAATGTACTTACCTGAAACAAATAAAAAAAATATCATTAGTTTGGTGGCACTATTTTAAGCATTGTGTTATGGGTTATTCTAATAAGATATTCCGCACTACTATACAGTCATACTTTACTTCAAATAACTCAAAAAATATTACAAATAATTATATTTTTACTTTAAAATATTTTAAAATATGCTGATTTATTTCATATTCAGTTTAAAAAAGATTTATTGACTTTAATTAGTCCAAATGAATTTTAATTAAAAATTAATATTAAATTGTATTTAATTTAATTTGAAAATTGTATTTGGGCTTTATCAGAAAAATGCAATACAATTCCCCATCATGAATTTAATTACAAATGATTTCTTGCTTTCAGTCGCTTGATATGTCATGGCAGATCAATGGTCCCAAGTATTGAGAAACGCATTCTGTGTACATTTTGTCAGAGCATTCACGATCTAGGAGACGTGCCAAATGTTTAACGACGAAGGTTGTAGATATATGTAGGATACATGTTATTGTACAATGCCAACGCCATCATGCTCGTGTGTTCGTGATTCTTTAACATTTTGGCTATATGTGACTAAAGCCAACCGGAAAAAACCCAACTTTTCATCATAAATTTAAAAGTACGCGTATAAAAAAATGCTGATAAACTTACAGAATTTTCGGGTAAAATAGGGACAGTGCAGATTTTTTTGAAGATTACTTAGTTTACAGAATTTTCAGTTATTTTATAAATTTACGGATATTCTCTGAAACATTGACTGGGCTTTTCTGATAAACTGACACCTTTAAATTTTAAAATATAATCAAAATGTGCATACATTTTACAGAAAGTATCCATAAACTATGCTGTTTTATACTATAAAGATTAGACTATAAAGATGGAATTTCCTTTTAAATTTAAGGTTGAGAGGATTTTCATTTGTTTCAACAGGAATTCTTTGTCAGCAAAAAATTTCCTTATGGGACTAGCTTCACCTAATCTTGTAGTCAAATAATTCTATTTGTGTAACAAATATATTTACATTGTTCAAAACAAAACAGGCAAGAGGATGATGTTTTTGTTTCAAGACAAATTTTTCTCTAAGTGGTCAGAAACGAACCACCGATATTGGTAAAATCTTTAAAGCAGGGATTTGTAGCAAAATTGATGGTAAGGATTATTAATGATGAATTATAAAAAAATATTTGACTATAGTAACTATACAAAATATGGACTAGTTTTGAAACTTTTTCCGTATTTCTTACTAACCAAACATTTATACTTGAAGTTTCGATTTTGTATGACACCATGAAGACTGACATCATGTGACTCATGAAGTCACACAGCCAATTCGAAGATATGACTATCCTTAAATTGAGTTTACAGTTGGCTGTTTCAAAAACAAAAATTACTTGATTTAAAAGACGCGTAAAATATAAAAGTACTGGCGACCCCTACCTATGTTAAGTGCAAGTTATGAGCTGAAAGCTTCCATCGCAAAATTTGAATAAGCTTCAAACTAGTTTTACACGATTGGAACAACTTTATTCTTATACTTTTCGTAATACGATTTTTTACATCTTTGGTATAGTGGAAAACTATAATCATTCTAAAAGTTTAGAAAATGACTTAAGAAGAAGAAAATATCCCTGGATAAGACAAGATTACTCTGACTTTCTGATTCAAAGTTATGGCAACAGCTGCTGATTGAACGACAAGAACAGGGGTACTTTTATTAGTCACATATAAGTTAAGGTGCCAAGTGAACTCAAGTTTTTGGAGTGCAACGTTAAGAGAATGTTGTTATTCTTTGTTAATTAATGAAGCGACATATGCAACCGCAGTTCAGCCATATTCTTTGTCCTAATGACAAGGCGAAGTCACAGCTTGGATGCTAAAATTAACCCGGCAGCAGGCTGAGTCTGAGACTATGGCTACGGCTGAAGCTGAGCAGGAGCAGCCGCCAGGAACCAGAGCACGTGCTTTAAGTAAGTGACGTGTGCCTTGTCCTCATTTCACCCTCCCGAATCCCCTCGACCACAATTCATATGTAGCGTCTATCAATTATCAACCCTACATAAGCTACCAGTTAAGTCTGCTTACTAGTAAAACTTTGCATTAGCGAATTCGGAAATCGCCGACAAAAGATAATCTAGCTACTCAAACTGGAGTGTCTACAGATTCTAGAGTCCATGTCATGAGCTACTGTAAGAACATCCAAGTTCGACGAGAGGATTTTCAGACATTCCTGAAAGCGTGCGTGTATATTCGAACACGTGCAACCAACCGGCTGCGAGCCCAATAAATTCGACGTCGTGAATTTAAATGCACAAGAAAAAAATATAAAAGAGACTGTTAAATGTTGATACGATTTATGGATTTTTTGGTGACCCCCAAATTACTAGAAAGGATCCTATATCGCCAAAGACTAGTGAGAAATAGGAAAAGTAACTGTGACTAAAGTTCGCAATGTTTAACAAATAAAATAGAACTGCTTGATTTGTTTAAATAAAATAAAGTCATTAGTTCTTTTAGACGGGAATCACTCTATTCTAAATACGCATTGTACGCCCAAGCACTCTAATGTGTAATATTTTTACTTACTTATTTTACACTAAACGCTCGGTTTTCGGATTTTATTTCACAAATTACTTGTATTTAATTCAGGACAACAGCAAAAATAGCTTTATCCCAATTTCCATATCTGAAAACTGCCATTTTGAAAAAACTAATTTAATAACAAAAAATTATATAAATAAAAAGAATCCGAATTTAACTCTAAACACTCGGTTCTCGGATAATATTTCAAAAAATGGATTGCATTGAAACTTATTTCGCTGTTGCCCCACATCCAATAAAAGTAATTTGCTAAATAAAATCAAAAAACCGAACACTTAGGGGACAACTAGTATTTAAAAAAATTCTGATTGGCCGTTTTAAATGAGGAAAAAATTCCCTAATTCCAAAAAATTTGCTGATTTTTTTAATTTGGACAGGACCCCGCACAATTTACATTAAAATCCGGGCCCGGTCAAAATGGCTGACATTGAAAATATAATATAGTTTAGTATAGTTGAAATGTATTATATTGCAATTTCAGCCAATTTGACCGGGGCCGGATTTTAATGCAAATTGTGCTGGGTCCTTTTGAACTATTATAAAGTTAACATTTTTTTCATTTTAATCAATCAAAACTAAATTTTAAATTAAAGTACGGAAGGAGAAACTCTTTTGAATTTAAACTTTTAAACCAAAATTAATAATTTACTCGTATATAATATAGGCTTTTAACCTTATCACTTTTAATTCCTTAAATTGATTAAATTTTTTAATATTTTTAAATTACAAAACATTGAAAATTGAACGATGCAAAATTTCTTTACCTCAAACCTTTTTAAATCAGAAGTTAAATTATTTTATTTTTAAGTCCTTTCAAAAAAATACATTTTCAACTGTTCTTTAAACATTCAAATTCAACACTTCGACTTACAAATTAAAGAAATGTTAAATGAAACAGTTAAACTGAAATAGTTACTTTTTTTAATTAAAAAATTTCAATTTGAATAGGCTGAAAATCGAGTACTTTAAAATGAAATAATATTTAAATAGGATTTTAAATTGAATACATGTGTTTAAGTTTTGAAAACTGCAATTTGAAATTCTTTAAATTGAACATATGCTTTTAAAAAGGAACACCTTTTAACTGAACTTATTTTAAGATGCATTATATCAATGTGATATGAAATTTGTAATATTTCAGGTGATTGGATATATTTTTCTCCTAAAAATTTGTGAAATTTCTGGCCATTTCCAGATCTTCCCAATTACAAAATTATGTCAGTAATTCAATATATATATTTTTTTAGTTTATAAGCGTTTTGAACTTCAGTTACATAAATTTAATAAAAATTTACATTTTTAACTAATCTTCAATCTTTTTACGATGAAGAAATGAAAGACAGCTATATAGGAAGTTCACATAAGAAACGTAGAGCTAACTTAATCCATTTTTTAAATCTGGAATTGCATTTTAAAAGAACAAAAATAATCCAATTCGAGTTTTTGTAGTTGTTAAAAGCTGCTAAATGTATAAAAATTATGTTTTACTTCAATTTAAAATGAGATGGATAAAAATGTATTAAAAGCATTTTCACTTAAGAAAATGTATTTCTCAGCAAGATTTAGATGTTTTTACTTAAATACATATATTAAAGAGTATATTGTAGAATTGTCGTTTATAAGATGAAGTATATTCATATAAAATCTCATTTTAAAACGAACTGGATTTTTCCGAATGTGACCATCCATATTGGAAAACCGTTATCGATTACCGATAGGTCAAAGTTCAAATTTCTATCCAGACTAGCCAATTTTTCATGTTGCAAAAAGCGAACATAAAATAATATCATGAATATAATATTCTAAACTCGAAATTATTTTGTTTTGTTCACTGAGAAAAATGGATGATACCTTTTATGAAAATCCTTGATTATGAAAGCTATAAAATAAAGTTATGAAGTAAGATTTAAAAAATTAACATCCAGTTTGTACGGCGTAATACATATAGATTGCTCTCAAAATTTTAAAACCCCAAGATCATAAACAGTATTCTCCATTCTTCACAGAGTTATTATACTAATATAATTTGCAATCTTTTACTTTGTGTAGACACTCATTAATATGAAAAAGTCATTTGAGGTTAACGATTAATTTATCAAGCTAATTATTCGCAAATTTATTACGTAAAAATAAAAGTCTCTGAAGTTTATTCATCAAAAGGTGTAACTAGTACTCATATGGACCATGGAATTTTAGGAATAATAAAATCGTCACCTTTGGGCCGTTAAAAATTTGTTATTTTTTTTTTAATATCATAAATTCTAGATGTCACATAAACATACACTGATTCAAAATATCCAAAGTTCCTATCACATTGAAAATTCCTGGAGTCAAATTCCAAAGTACATATATTACAAGTTAAAGTATTCAAAGAATGCTTTGAAAATTTAAAAAATGTAAATTACGAGTCTATCGACAGAATTTATTCCAAGTGACAGACGTAAAGCAATGAAAATGTTAACTTCGTAGATTGTCAAACAAGCTAATGTTAAAGATATAAGATTTTATTATTTAGTACATTTAGTAAGATGGTTTAAAATAATCCAAAAAATAACATTTGATGTACATATTTGTAAGTATGCACGTCAAATGTGACTTTTTTTAATCGTATAAAGATCGAAGTATAAATAATTTAAATTATAATCTCAAAGTATACAAAATTAAATTTCTAAGTGATTAGACCGCTTATGAGCTTATATTTTTAAATTTGGGTCAGCAAAATTTATACTGTTTATATTATGCCCCACAAACTGGATTTTAATTTTTATAGATTATAAAACTTAGCATATAAATTTTATGGTTTAAAATCTGTAGATTGATGTCCCAAATTTTTAAATAAAAGATTATAATATACGGAAAAATGTATTTTTTCCAGTGTGAGGTAAATAGGAGATTAATTAGGTCCTTTTTTTGCCCGCTTTTGCGGGGAGAAATTGGCCATGTAAAATATTACATATAAGGTAAGTGTGGGGGGGGGGGGCTGAAAAATAAAAAATGACCCTAACTTAACTGCTATCTATTATTCACTTTACCTAGGTTCCTCTAAAACAGGTATACTATTTTTAATCACTCGTAAAAGAAAAATCGCCAAAAATATAGCTTACACAATATGATGAAATACTTCATTGCGAATAACACAAGAATTCACATGTGTCTATTTACGAAAATTTGATAATAACATAGCTTTCACGAAAAGATTAAAAGCGTGGCTTTTTATGTATATCTATACTGCGTCTTTACTTTTAATCACGATATCTTTGGAATAAACCAACTTTTTAATTATGTAAATAATTTAATATTTTTACTATACGTAAATGAAAAATAAATATCAACATAATGATAACAATTATTGGGATAAAATGAATGGTCCGTGGTCTAAACCTGTTAACACACATTTTTTTCGAAATCGATTTTGCTGTATTTTCTGGAACATTTTTTATATGCAGTTAATGTCCCGCAAGTGAAACGGCAAAATTCCTTTTAGTTTTTTTTAATGGATTTTCGAAAATCGCATTTTGGTATCTAGAGCATAGATCTGCGGTCTAAACTTGTTAACTGCTTATTACGTCTTATGGGAAATACGAGCTTTTTCTCACATCAGCTCGTAAAATAGACCAGTGAGACACACGTCAGTGTGCGTTTGTGCGTTCCTTCAAAAACAACGCAGAAACATGCGAGCCCGCGAAAAACAATAGAAAACCAGCGAGAGAATACTGTATATAACATGTTTACACCGCTGGATCCCTTTAAGATAACATATGAATAGCTTTCAATGGTCATATAGAGTTCAATTTTTATTCAAATGCTTTAAAACTATCGTTTATTATTTTTTTCTAGTAAATTGACAAAAAAGATGTTACAGTTTTAAAAAATATTGAAAATTGCAAAAATAACAACAATTTTTCTTCGCTGTGTAAAATTTCTGAAATTTCGGTTAACATGTTTAGACCACGGACCCTTCAAATGCAATTGAAGATAACAGTGATATCACTTGTATTTACTATGCTGATAATTAACTATGATAAACCTGAAATTACGCAGCTTTTAACTGATATGGTTAGGAACTCGATTGATGGTTCTTCACTCGGACTGAGCATTGTTTGAATTTTTCTTAGTTATTCTGAAAGACAAAAAAAATTGATTTAAAAGAAAAAAAAATTAACACACAGTAAAGTAGGCATAAGCGTCGCATACGTGAGGGAAAGCGGTGTACCTTTAATTCTGCGTATTTAAAAAGCGATACTGCTCCTCTTAGATTTTGTAACTGAAGTTTTACAATTGTTAGCTGCGCAAGCCGCTTATATTTTTTACCTAGAAGAAGCAAATATATCGCGTTTAGAAATGCAGAAGCAAGGGTGCACCGGTTTCCCCCAAATGAATTGCTTAGGCTTAGCCCTATAGTTAAGGAACTATTTTAGTATCAGTGTTTCTACTCAACCTCATCAAGGAGGTGTAGAAAAACGGTGCAATGAACTTTTTCAACTTCTTTTGACTTTTTTCAATTACTTTTTTCTTCTTTTTTTGTAGACCAGTGAAATATAATTGACATAAATGCTACCTTGAAGGATCCCGCATCAAAAACATGATAAAGAAGGTCCAGGTGGAATTTTTAAAGTTTTTGATATTTTTTCGCCAATGCTCTCCTGATCAAAAAATTCTTATCGCAGACTTTTTTCCACCCTTAGCATTGCTCTTGTTGCAAGTGTATGCAAAAAAAACGAATTGCACGGACGAAAAATCCGATGTAATCGCGTTGGAAGTGATAAGCGTTAAGCGTGCAGTCAGTGCGCGAAGTGTTCATGTAATTGAATAATATCGAGATTAAAACGCAAAATTCGATTTCTATTATTAAGAGGCATCTAATTCACAATTGACAAACGCTATTTCCGTTTAAAAGATTGCATTCTAAGTTCTTCGCGAAGCGCTTAAGTTGAATGGCCAGACAAAAGAATCGATACTCTGCGTTGCAATTTGGCACTGATCAACCAGTTTTTGTCGAGCACTCTAAAGCACCTTTTACATAGAACTCTCCTTTCGTGCCAAAGCTTTCCTCCTAAAGTTCAACGCTAAGCGTTTAATAAAAGCACTCAGACAACAAAATAAACTCCCAGCGTGGCTGTTTGACTTTGATTCACCAGTTTTAATCAAGCAGTCTGAAATACCTTATAAGAAATGCTTATCTCTTTCCAACGCTCCGATTTTACTTTCAACATAAGCATAAAAGTTAAGTATGTAAGTAGATAACAAGGCCAACCTCCAGCGGTGCTGTTTTCTTAAACATAAATACAATCAAATGATTATTGCGGACTTTTAACTCGCTGATCAGCGCAAAACAGCAACGCGGGGTGTTGATTTTATTGTCCGAGTGATTTCTTAAACGCTTAGCGTTGGAGTTAAAGTGAGAGCGAAAGAACGAGATAAGCATAAGGTGTTTAAAACTACTTGATTAAAATTGGCAAATCAAAGCTAAACAGCTACGCTGGGAGTTTATTTTATTGTCTTCGTGTATTTATTAAACGATTAGCGTTGAAGGTACGGTGGAAGTGTTGGCACTAAAAGAGAATTCTGTAAAAAGTGATTTAGAGTGCTTGACATAAAATGGTTAATCAGTGCCAAATTGCAATGCTGGGTATCGATTCGTTTATCATTCGTTTGTGAATTAGTTATTTTTATCACCGATTCAGACAACCAAACGCCTCTTGATAAGTGAAATCGAATTTTACGTTTAAAGCTCGATAAAATTCAATTATATGAAAGCTTTGCGCCCTAGCTAAACGCATAGCGCATCGCCCGAACGCTTAGCGCTTATTACTTCCAACGCAATTACATTGCATTGATCGTCCGTGCAATTCTTTGTCTGCATTAACTTGCACGAGAGCAATGCCTCAAAGGGTTGAAAAAAGTGTGTAATATATTCCACTTCACAGGTCAAAATATGTATCAAAATCTGACTTTTAAATCGTCGTAGCGCAAAAACTGTCTATAATTTGAGTATTTGCCATAAGGATTTTTTGATCTTGAGAGCATAAACTAAAAAATATCAAAAACTTTTAATATTCTACCGTGACCTTTTTTTACCATGTATTGAAGTTCTTTGACTTCAGATGTAGAACAAAAACACTATGTGTGTAAACAATGGTTTAAGATAGTAAAAACATGTTTTTTGTTTATTGAAGTCCGTCAGAAAAAAGTGCAATAGAAAGTTATTTTAGATTTTACAAATATCAGCAAAATGGCGTGTCGTACATTAAGATTTGTTAATTTGTTTATTGAGAAAAAAAATAAAAATACCCCGAAAGAGCCTATTTTTAAACATGCAATTATTAGTGCAATAATTAATTAACAAGTTTCAAACTTTCCGAAAATATGTCCCTATCACCCTTAAAAAGTGTGCCAAACTTCAGCCCAAAATAAAAATCAGTCTTCATAACATCTCAATTATTATAAAAAATAAACTATTTTTCAACAAAATTTCTACAGATTTGTGCGATAAAATCTCAACATAAAGTAGGTTATTGTCCTCTACAGTAATTGTGCTATCAAGTACACTTATAACGGCAAAACGATTTTCAATATTTAAATTGCATAAAAATGGCTTACAAAAGAAGTTAAAGTTTTATTTTGTACCAAATATAGAAAAAGAGTTCTACTTATTATAATAAAATTCACGATGATATGCGTTCTAAATTTATTGTTTATAATCGTGTCTTGTATTCGGAAAACTTCACAGAAAAGGATCGACACAGTCAGTGGAGGCGGAGAGACAGTTTTCAAATCTCAACAATAAAATGATGTATCAAGATATCTTTTTAAATTAGGACTTTAGCTTTCCGTGTTGGTAAAAAATCTGCTGGTTTCTTCTCGAAAAGTATTATATCTATAAATACATTATGTTTAAGACTTATGTAATTTTTCTATCCTAATTTTGCCATAAATATACTGTTGATTATATTAACTACAATATATAACTTATTCCTTTAAAGATTTACATCTGAACAAAAAACTTTAGAACAAAATGTAAAAAATTCTTAAAATATTGTCTAATGACAGAGGCTCCCCCCACTCCCTTCCGAAATTTAATAACAAATATTACAGCTCTCATTTGGCATTTTATGTCAATTTCAGCTTTGTAAGTTAAAAATTGCAGCAGCAGTACTTTGTGAAAAAAATTATCCCCCCCCCCCCCCGCAACTACAACATTTTTTTTATGTGTAGAAAAATATCACTTATGGAATGAATTTCATCCTGATTCCATCGAGAGAAAATTAACAAAGTTCTTTTTGTTTACACGGAGAAAAATGGATGTTTAAATGTAGATGTTAAAAGGGCAAGATTTTTACACGTAACATGTAGACATTCATGCCAACCAATTTCCATCTTTTTAAAATATATATATATATATATATATATCATGTAATATCTTACGGCTATACATTTTCAATATTAAAATTATGGAATATTACAATTTCCGAACATTTTCAAAGAATCAAAATTAGATATATACAATTGGATAACGACTTTTTTCTGTCTAAAGAAGTGAACAATGATCTTAAGTTTCACGGTTATTGACACATTTGATTGACAAAATTTAAATTTAAGTAACTTTAAATAGATAGAATTTTAAATTCAGATTACAGATAATTCTTTCTCCGATTACTGAGCCTCGTTTTTATTTTTAATTAAAAATATTGAACATAACCTCAACTTGACTAAATGTATCATCTGATCGACATTACATATCCTTGATCTGTTTTTCGTTCGTGTATAAATATTAAATTTTAATTTTAAACTCACAAATCAGTTATATATAATAACTTTAAACATCTAGATTGTTATCCTATAGTTAAACATAAAATATGTTAACCCTGAACATCTATATGTTACGTTTGAACATCAATTTTTCTCCGTGTACGACGAAAAAACATAGTTTTGCCGCTAAGTGTACTTGATAGCAAAACTCTCGTAGAGTACTATAACCTACCTTTGTTCAGATCCTATTGTCTAAACCTGTAAAAATTCCGTTAAAAAATAGTCCATTTTTTAATAACAATTGAGTTATTATGAAAACTAATTACCATTTTGGGCTGAAGTTTGGCACACTTCTTAAAGGAGATAAGGGACATATTTGTTTGAAGTTTGAAACTTGTTACTTAATTATTGCAATAATAATCGCATATTTAAAAAAAGGCACAATCAGGCAATTTTAATTTTTTTTTAAGTAAATAAATGAACAAATCTTACGACCCACCATTTTGTTGATACTTGTAAGACCTACAATTTTCAACTACACTTTTTTCTGACAGACACATAGAATAATTACAACAAACAAAAAACCTGTTTTTGATATCTGTAACGATTGTTTACACACACAATACTTCAGACGCAGTGGTCGCCAAAATATAGGCTGGACTAATATGCTATTACTCCTTTTTAGGTAGAGAAAAACTTCTGAATGATTTCCCTGCTGTGGCTTCGCACAATATTGTTTAAAAATTATAAATTTTAAGTATTTCATAGTTAACTGTCGCTCTATTGCATTTAAAAAAAATGTTCAATTTCATCTAATCCAGTCCAAAAAAGTTTTGTATCCCATTATTACATTTTACGGTAATTGAAGAAGGAATTTTCCTACATAAAAAGATCACAGTAAATCCCCGACATATTATTTATCTTAATTCAGATAAAAATGCTGCAAACAATTAAAAACTATAATTATGCAACGGCAGATAATTTTTATCAGGAGGCGGACAAAAATTACTGTGATGTGGTGTTGTCTTGTGGACAATACAGTGAGCATTATCATGGTATCAGCTGTGTTTTCTGCACTTTTCTTTTGCAAGTAATTTTCAAAAATTCAGAGCTGTTTGGAGGGGCCTTTGTTGAGTTAAAGGATAGCCGTAGGGGAGAAACGGGTAATTTGGCACGCACTAATAAACTTATCTTTGTAGATTACAAATAAGTTTCGAACAATCTAATGCACAATTTCATCAAAATTAGGTATCGACGTGCTAATTTTTTGAGACTAAATTAAAAGGCATATTAATTTGCAGTAAAAAAAATAGATTGGAGATTATATTTTGAGATTGATGGGCATTTAAACGTCTGAAGCTATGAACACACAACTTTCAAAATTTCGATAGTTTGCCATTAAAATTCAGATTATGTTAATATATAACATCCCTCGGTAAAATCAGAAGATCAATATTAACAAAATTGTAATACATATGGAGCAAAATACTATATGAGCTTAAATGATTTTTTGTCGCAACTGTTCTTATATAGATGAAAAACACCCCGAACAAACTTTATACCTTAACATTTAAACAATTATAGTTTAAATAATCTGATTTTTGCACTATTTGATATTGCCATTCACAAATGCATATACTGTTATACGAGGTTTAATACACATGTGTGTGAAGCAAATATGCACTGACGCTACTGAAATGTAGCATACATTGGTTTAGTGAATTTAATATACATGTGTATTAAATTTAATATACATGTCATGACATCTAACGTCATGACATCTAACGTTGGTCGACTGTTCCACCTGTACGTTACAGGTGGAACTTTTTCCAAAATTCGCTCTGAATGGTAGAAATTTAACGTGGGTACAGTCGATCGTAGGTTAGGTCCGTTATTTATTCGCTTCATTGAAGTTTTAGATTTGAAATCGAATTTCATTTTTGCTCAACTTGAAGAATGTATCTTGTTTTATTATTCAGAATCAAAAATGACTGCTAAACTTTTTTTTAATTTGTGAAAACTGGAATTATCTGATTTTTCTTGTAAGTGTGATTAGCATGAATGTATATCAAATTTAATATACAAGCTCTTAATGGCGATTTCATATGTTTGACATACCAATTTCAATATACATTGGTATAATAAATTTAATATTATTTTTAACAGTGTATATACTAAACCTAGTCCCACTTGTTCATATGCAGCTTTCTGTAAAAGCGACTGCGCCGCATTACCCGTTTCTCCCCTACAGATGTTCCGTTAACAAAAAAACGAAATATTTATTTCCCATGGTCAATAAATTGAAGAGGATTACATTTTTGGGTCTTCTTCGCACGAAGATCACGTTTACTTGGGAATCTTGGGATGTATCACAGAAGTTTCACATCGTATCGAAAGCGCACATGGGGCTAAAGCACACTCCACGTACGATGTGTTTTATCCCGTGGAGTAATCTCTGTAGGAGGCTGGAAAACACATGTCCCACACTCGGCCAGAGGGGCCACGTGTGGGGTGGATCACCGCCTACGCTTGCTTTCCCGGCGTGTTCGTTGGTTTAAACTTTAATGTGATGCACAACCCGGACGGAAATCTTTCAGTGTGCCCAAACTCAAGACTAAGGGGGGACCTCACTGGACTCTCAGGTTTAATTTCCCTTTGCGTCTCTCCAGGGCACATGATGAAAAATCTCCGTCAGTGTCCCACATCTTGACAGCAAAATGTGACCCACACTGAGTCCTTTTCAATCTCTGAAAATGTTCAGCTGTTTCTAAGAATTGAAGGCATAAAAGCCAAATGTGAAGAATGCAGATCTCTCAATCTGTATGGAAAAATTTCAAGTTACGCATACTTACAATTCTATCAGAGAAAATCAAATAATCTCTAAATTGCTTTTAATTTTACGTAGATCCCAATCATATATATAAAAAAAGATTTATTTCATGAATAATGCGAACTATCTTCATTCTTGAATCACAGTATCAGCAAATAAATGGCGATCGTCCAGATAATCTTGGACGCTATCGCACGTTCCTCGCAATACCTGTAACAAGTAAATGTCGCTTGCATACTGATGGATCATGTGCGGCGCCTTAATATTTTTAATAAAGTTCACTTCCGAATAAATAACTATTTAAATATAAATCTATAAAGAATAATTAAATGGAGATTTTTACAGGAATTCCCCCTAATTCTAAAAAATTCAGATTAGATTTTTAGTCAGTTGTCCATTCATCTAGAGTTCTTCAAATTATCAGAATCACTTTTGTAATTCGGCCAGATCCCATTTCTATTAAGCCACTCGCTGAGTCATCGGAATACCGGAAGTTTACAATTAAAAGCTGCACACGTATTATGTATGTGGCCCTTTTTTACATACGATCTGAGATTTACAGCTTAAATTAAACCGAGAGCCCTCCCGCTCTTCAATTTCGCGGTACTCAAAGTGAGTGTACAACAGGCACGCGACCATTTTTTTACCTCTCTCGAAGATGAACGAAGAAACTGATACCAAAATAGATTTTTTTCAGTTTATGGGAGCGAATCATAAATAGGACGAATCTTACCAGGTTCACGTGGAAAATCGCCTAATATACTCTGTGACATCTAATGTATGTATATGCTTTTATATAATTAAACGAAGAACAAGATAAATAATTTGCATAACTTCTATATATCATGTG
>JAAAKG020204542.1:0-23178 GCA_010014905.2 Druon quercuslanigerum
ATATATATATATATATATATATATATATATATATATATATATATATATATATATATATATATATATGCGGGGACGCATTTTAATCTATAATCCCAAATAGCTTCTAAAATACGTTATCTACAAAGAAACAGGTCGGGCAAAGGCTTACCAGGACCGAGGGGAACATTTGACTGTACCATCAAATTTGACCTTAAGGTTACTTTCCAAGGTCAAATCGAGTTAAGAACCTTTTCTTAAAGGAGAGCCCCTATTTTTTATTGCGGATTTGAAAAGATCGGGAAATTTCACGTTAAAAATGACCTGTGTTAAAACGGTTTTTGTGACTTTAAAAAGGTGAAAAATTAAGGTCAAATGTCTGAGAAACGATCAGATATCTTCTACAATACTTTATCTACTAAAAATGGTTCGGACAAAGGTGAACCCGGACCGAGGGGGACATTTGACTGTAGCATCAATTTTGACCTTGAGTTCAGTTTTCAAGGTCAAATAAAGTTAAGAAGTTGAGGTTAAATCCGTACCATTTCTTAGTAGATAAAGTATTTTAGAAAATATCTGGTTGTTTCTCAGAAATTTGACTTAAATTATTTACCCTTTTAAGGTCACAAAAACCATTTTTCCACAGGTACTTTTTGGCGTGAAATTTCCCGCTCTTTTCTAATCTGCAGTCAAAAATAGGGGTTCTCATTTAGGAAAAGGTTCTTAACTCCATTTGCCCTTGAAAATTGATCTTGAGGTCAAAATTGATGGTACAGTCAAATGTACCCCTCGGTCCTGGTCCACCGTTGTCCGAAACATTTCTTCGTAGATAAAGTATTTCAGAAAAGATTTAGGATTATAGATTAAAATAGGTCACCGTGGATATAATTACAAAGGTTCAACTTAATATTAAATAGTATTTTTTAATTTTTGAAATTATCCTGCTTAAATATTCAAATTTGTTAATAATGTACAACGTTTCCAAAGTCTCACAAAACTTTATATTTGCCCGAAGTTTCATTAAACTTTCCAACCCAACTTTTCCCTGACTTTTCCCTGATTTACAGGTTTCCCCTCACCTGTGGCCACCCTGAATACGCATTTTTTCTGGATTCGAATAAATTTTAGGGAGGATAAGCATGAAGATTTGAGGAAAAAAATGATCAATGCACTTTTGGACCACCCTAATAGGGAGCTTCCATATATTACGTGACGCTGTGTTCAGTGATTTTCGACTCACCCCTCCCTCTTGTGACAATTCGTTACATTTCGTTGCCCCCCCCCCCCGAATCCTTAAAAATTGTATGAGGTTCTGATGCTAACTCCCTCCTATTTTTAAATACAAAATAAAAATGAAATTGTACGTAACCCTCAATCGAAAAATGAGTAAGGAGTTAAAACTACTTGATCATCATACGATGATACTTTGAATTAATTTCCTTAGACATTCTTTCATTTAAGAATATTTATATCATTCAAAGATTAACTTAGGCAGCAGATTAACGAATGAGATAAAGGGTTGTCCCAAAACTCTTTTTCCCTTTTTTCAAAGAATTCTTACTTTTTCCTTTGTTTTCTAAAAGCGTGTCCTTTTACTCATTTTTCTCGTTTTTTTACATTAAATTCGAATTGAGTTAAGGAAACTCAATAAGATAAACCAATCATTCTTAGTTAAAAATTCTACTATTCAGTTGATTATTTAATTCTTAGTTCACAATTCTAATATTTTGCTGAAAAGTAATCTTATCGGTTCAAAAATTTCATTACTTGGTTATAAGTTGAGCTAATTTGTTAAAAATTAATTTTTGATTGAAGATTCACATCGTTGGATAGAAATGAGCTATTCTGTTTAAAATTCGCCTTATTTTAAGTTAAAAATTAGTTTTTGCAACTGAAAGTTTAACTGTTCATATTTTTTGCGAAAAATTAATCTTGAAATCTTTTCTTAAATTTTAGTAAAGATTCATCATTTCACTACAAAACCGTCTTCTTTTTTTTGGAAATTAATTTTTTCCGCTAAAAATTTAAGTATTCCACTTTTTGTTGGAAACTGATATTTCAAATTGAAAATTGATTTTTTCTGGTTTAAAATTCATGTATTGTGTTAAAAACGTTGTTTTTTCAATTTTTTTTAAATAAGCTTCTTGATTTAAAGTTAAAATGTCATTTTAGATGATAATTGCACTATTGTTCGAAAATTAACTTTTTTGATAAAAAGTATTTTTTGGTCGAAATAAGCCGAATGTAAATTCATGTGTTTTTCTATTTTTTTGAAAATTAGTCCTTCAACTTAAAATTTAAATATTCTATCTTTGTTTCAAAATTCATCCTCTTTAGTTAAAAATTAAACTTTTTCATTAAAAATTCATCTTTCTTCATTAAAAATGAACTTTTTTGTCGAAAATTCTTTTTTTTTCTGTTTGAAAGTCATCTTTTATAGTAAATTCGACTTTTTAGCTTGAAAATTTAGCTATTATTTTAAAAATTCGTCTATTCAGATAAAAAATAATTATTTTTGTAATCATATACTTGGTGGAAAATTCGTATTTTTTCGTTAATTTCACCTGTTTGATAATTTGTTGTTGTAAATTGTTTTTTGAGCTGAAAAACTGACTACCATTTTTTTGCAAATCACTAATTTTCATTAAAAATTTCATATATTTCATTGGAAATTCATCGCTTGGTAGGAAATTAATCTTCGTTATAAAAATCATCTTTGTAGTTACAAAATTTTTTACAAAATTATTTTGTTGAAAATTCAACTATTTCGTCAAAGTCGTTTTATTCGGGTGAATATCGAACTCTTTTTGTCATAAAATTCGTCCGTTTGGATTAAAAGTATAAAAAGTATAAAAGTCATCTTGTAGGTCGAAAATTAATCTTTCTACCAAAAAAATTAACTTATTGTCGAAAATTCAACTTTTTGGATTGAAAAGTCAACTCTACGTATTAAAAATTAACTATCCACTGAAAAGTTTGTCTCGATGGTTTAAAAATTCATTTATTTTGTTGAAAATGAAACTACTAGCTTTTTCTGCCTATAATACTGGTGTTGCATGTATCGGCACGAATTCAAATTTTTCTTTTTGATCAGAGAAGTGTTACGTGTTAAAAAAACCTCTGCAACTCCCCTTATATGAGTGGCGACTGGATGAGAATAAAAAGTAAAGCCACAAACTAAACCCCATGAATCGTTCAAATTTTCCTGAAAACGTATGTAATCATCCTGGTTTAAAGAAGGGGAGAGTAGGGATTGAAAGGGAGGGAAAAAGTGGAAGGGGAGCTCGGTTTTGAACCGGCGGAAGGGACTGGAATTGTATGACAGATCGGCACGAGCAAGACGTCGCGCCAGCGTGTGCCGCTCTGCCAACCTGGTGAAAAGGGCAAACACTGAGCGGTAAACGTGGTCCTTATACTCTTCTTCTTCTTCCTTTTTTCGATCTGCTCTCCTTCCCTTCCTGAAACTCGTCTCTCCCTTTTTTCTTTCTCTTCCTTTCTTCCTTATCCCCTACTTGACAGAAGCGTACCTGTTCTCTCGCAAAGAGAGTGCGCACTGACCACTGTCCGCCAATCGGGGGAACCCCAGACGCGACTGGCACTAGTGACATCCACGAGCACTAGACTGGAGTAGTGGATCCCCCAACCGCCCCACCATACCGCTGCCACGTGCCGATAACGCCCTTCTTTCTGAACCGGCTCCGAGTTTTTCGAAAGACCTTTTTCTACGTCAGCACAGTGGACGAAGGATCGTCGCGCTCCTCGCCGGCGAACAGTTTTAATCGATGTGTCGTGACAGTTTTTCCTTCTGTGTGACGCGAGGGAAAACATGTGGCGGGAGAGTTTAAACAGTGAAAGCTATTCTTCGAGAAAAGTAGATTTTTTACACAAAAACAAGAAAACTGGAGGGATATATCATCCAAGTGATAGTGATAATTGCATCAAATTAAAAACCTGGAGATGATGCTAGTGATCGTCTTTGATTTACCTGCTCTCGGGTAAGACTTCAAAAAGCTGTATTTAATCACTCTTTAACGGAAGCGCGTTACAGTTTTTAGGTAACTTTAAGGTTAATCATACTGAATTACATTTATTGAATCTAAAATCAAACTTTCTTCTCCACGTGTAAATTGGCGTGGAGTGATGAAAAAACAAATATTCTGCTAAAAAAATATAATAGTGTGGATGCGTTCTTTTGGACGAGAAGAAAAATCAAAATATTTTACTGAAAAAAATTATTTTTGTTAAAAATTCTCATGATCTAATTTCTTTTTCACTTTTCTTATTAAAATTAAAAAAGGATGTGTACATTGTACTAAGATTAGATAGTAGTTTCAACTCTAAAAAATTGTCAAATCAAGGAAATAATTAAATAAGTTACCTATTTGAAAATCGTTCTCCCAACCGAAAGTAAAAAAATTTTGTAAATAAATAAACAAATGTTTCATTCGTCTTCAAGAAATTGATAATTTTAATAAGGAATTTTTTCTTTTTGTTTAGCTTATATCAGTAAATATGTCAGCGGCAAAATATGTTTTTGAGAGGTAATTATCCGATACTTATATTTTCAATTCGAGATAAATTAACAAAGTAGCGGCGATTTGTTTAAAAATATAAAAAAAGTCACTTTTGTGGTCAGGAGACCCTTTTTTAGAAAATGAAATTATCGAATTTTTTTAGAAACATCCAAAGATACATACAAAACATTTTAACAAAAAAGTTTGCACATCTACAAAATTTATAAAGAAAATGCCTCTTCGTCTTTCATGATATTTTGCACCGTTTACGAAAAAAATTTGAAAATTATATTTTCAGAAAAAATAAATTCTCCTATCTGAAAAATTGGTTAGCTCACATAAAGCTAACAGGATTGCCTTCCTTAAACGGAAACTTCAAAAAAATGTAAAAAGAAAGAAAAAAGGTTCTCTTTTCAGAAAATCTTCTGTATTTATATTTTCAAAATTCAAAGAAAATCCATACGTTTTTATTTATTTAAAAAATAAAAAAATATCTGGTAATATAATGGAGGCATCCTATCAGTAAAAATCACCAAAACCAGTAAAGAAAATTTGAATATCTGAATGAGCACATAATCTACAAAATTTTAAAGAAAAAATCTGTGATTTAAAAAAAAACTGGATGTCAATATTTAAATATTGCAACCTTTGTGAATTCTTTTTTTTAATTGAAAGTATTAGCGCAGTATAATTTACTCTAAAAAAAAACTTTCGTCTAAAATATTCTACGAATTAAAGTGCTTCCTAGAATTATTACTATTACATTATCAATGTGAAATTCTTCATTAAATTACATAAATTAAAATATATATTTTTTAGGTTTAAGAGCACTTTTAAATAAAAGAGTACCTAAAGCTTTTAGAGATTTAAACTGGCGCGTTAAAAATTGTTTTAAAAAATATAAACTTATGTAACGCCTTGTTTTTTGTATTAAATGTGGGCTCAATTTCTGTTTTTAAATCTAATGGATATTTAATTTTTAAGTGTGAGCATTTCATGCGCAGTATTTATTTTATTTTATATTCATTACAAAATAGGGGATTTTTGATGGCAAACGAAGTCTGAGTATATAAACAAAGGAATTTTTTATTTTAAAATGAGTCTAAGGGGACTTTTCATAGGCTATATAAAGTTTTAGCAAATCTGTAACTATCAATAATTTTCTTTAGTCACAAAGGCCTGTTAAATACATCAATCGATTCGTCTTATCATACAGAATAAATTAAGCACTTACAATATTGATATATTTCCCAAATTATAAAGTTAAATTATAATTATAAACAAAGTTAGCACTTATTATATAACTTTATTCCTACACTCAGAAAAAAGTTTTGTTGAATTGAAGAAAATTTCTTTAAATTAAAGAAATTCTAGTATTGATATATGGTCAAAGAAACATTTGTTTGATTTAAATAAATTGTTTTGTTAATTTTTTATTCGAGTTAAGGAAATATTTCGTTCCTTCAAACCAAATATTTCCTTGAACTAACGAAGTATTTGATTGCTTCAAATGAAAAAATTCTTTAAATTAAAGAAATATAATTTTTTATTTGACCTTTACATTTCTTTGAAGGAAATAAACGTTTTGGTTGAAGAAAGAGAACAGGTTAGTTTAAAATGAATAAACATTTTCTTTGAATCCAATAATGCAGTATAAATAAATTGGCTTCCTCATAAAGCAAATAATTCCATTCAATTTAAAACGATAATAACTCTAATTAAATACAAGCAAAAAAGCAAAAAAAAAATCGTTTTTCTTCGCATGGGAATATTTTTTGAATAATCGGATTCGACAAGTCGAGTTTCAAGAAACTTGCATGGTCTATTTGTTCACCTGAGGAAAAAATTTTATTTTAATATTTTTTCTGTGTAAATGTATTTTATTCTTTCCTAATTTGTAATTCTTCACGAAAATTGAAGATAAAAAAATAAATTGTGACGAAATTGTGCACATGAAGTAAGGGTTTAAATTATTACCAAGAGGCAAAAATTTGACAACACGTGTTCCGAAAGATGCGGTAACGTAAAATGATCAAACTGATTTGTTCTGCGCGCAATCTCGTGGCACATTAGTAATGTGGATTAAGAAAATCTTTCTTTGATTCAAAGAAATAATTTGCTTATTTCAAATTAGTGACTCTAAAGAAATTATTGCTTTGATTGTTCCTAGTATTTGTTTTGAATCAAGAAAATCATTTAAACAAATAATTTCTTTAAATGGAAGAACGTAATTTTTTGTACGTGACGTCATTTCTTAAAATCAAATGAATTTTCTTTCAATGTAAAAATATTAGTATGTTGAATCAAAAGAACCTTGTCAAAAAAGGTTTTTTTAAAATTTAATAATAATTTTTTTCCGGGTGTAATATTCAAATAAAAATTAATAAACAAAAATCTAAAGTTCCCAAAATATTTAAGGTGAATACTCTTATTTGGAGAGAGCTATAAACATTCTGTCGAATTACGTCAACCAACTACCATCCACCGTTTAAAAAAGTTTTGTTTCTTACCGTGTTTAATGAATAAATCTGAACATGTTTTCTTAAAAGAGGACGTATTTAATTAAACTCTAGGTATAATTTTAATTTCCTCATATATAATGAACCTTGAAAAAATGCACATCTAAAAAAGATTTTTGAGAAAAATATAATATTGAAAAAGTAATGTTCTTATGTGGTCCTATTCCATAAACATAATAGTGGACATTATTTAAAACTACGATTTCTTTAAATTGAATGACCCTTGCTTAACTTAATATCGTTTATCCGAAAAAGTGTATTGTTGACACACAAACACGAATGCGCAAACTTTTTTAAAACCTAATTTTTGCACTCTTGAGATCTGATTTAAGATATTTCAAAAACTGAACTTTGAAAATTTTCATGGTTATAAAACTTCTTCTATGAGAAAGCGATTTGTAGATAAATAGTAACATAACGGATACCATAATACATTTTTATAAAGTAATATTTAAATAATTAGTAGCAAAAATTTCTAAGCAGGCAACATTAAAAAAAGTCCATTTTTTACAGCATTTTGTACAAAATGCAGCTTTTCCAAGCGAGGGCAGGTATTTAAGATTTTATTTCTTTATTCAACGTGAGAACTGTTAGTGTTTTATTTGACCCGATGAGAATTCAAACAAAATTTAAAAATCACAAAATGGCGTCTGTTTATCTAAAATTCTTGAACGTTAAGAATCTTTGCATTTTTCTCAAAAACAACGAAATGCACAGAAAAAGTTCACATAAAAGCTTACACGTGTAGAAAAGGTCTAAAAAATACCTCTTTCTCTGGTGTAATATTTTGTATCTTTGGCAAGTGAAAATCAAAAAATGCAGTTAAAAAAAAACAAAGTTTTCTGCCCTCAGAAATGTTTCATTTAAACATTTATTATACCTTTCACTGTTTCCAAAAAACACGCAGAAAGAAGTTATTTTATAAATACTTTTTTCATATTTTCGGTAGTGTTATACCAAAAACGAAACTCAGTATGTATGTAGTAAATATACCCACTATATCGTAACAAAATTAAATTGTGCTTATGAGCAAGTGCATTTTCAAGAATTTTAGAACAATAGCTGCCACTTTTTAATTTTTTTAAAATTTGTGAGGAGTCATTTAAAGTAGTCCGGCTACTGGGAATGCTAGTCAAAGCTATGTCCATTATTTTTTTCTGAAATTTGGAATTAAATACAAAATTTGGCAAGGATATCAATTAATGAATTAGGTATCATATTTTGTATGCTAATCAATATAAATTATATATTTTTGAAATAATAATCAAATGTAAATTTAAACGTTTATTTGACTCGATTCGAGTGTAAGTCATTCTTCACGCTCGGCAGTTGACTAAATTTTTATAAAATTAAGCTTAAATACCCAGGAAGCAAGTATAAATGAACAGTAAATCACATTTTACATTATATTTTCTGTCTCCAAAAAAGCTTTCCTAACAATATTCAACGTTAAACTGAAAAGGGTCCCTAAAAAACGCATTATGTCAAGATGACACATTTCTCCGCAAAAAAAAACAACTAATTTGAATGATTTTTCATCAAACCGATCCAATAGCCGGACTACCTAAATAAAGTAAGAATTCCTACTTCGAATAAAAAAGAAAATTCCAAATACCTGCCGTTGCACAGAAAACAAAACAAAAATCCTATTTTATTTTTCTAAAATTCCAACAAAACAGATATGAATTTTTCTCGAAGAAATATAAGTTTCCAGTACTTAAGTCAATATCGTTAGCTGTTTATTTCTTTTTAAATAATTTTTTCTCTTATCTTATTATTCCAAAAGATTGTACAATACGTACGAGAGATGATATTTTATCTTTAAAAAATATATGAATTATACGTTCGCTGGACAAAAATCATCGATATTGGCAAAATATTGAAAACAGAGATTTACAGAATAATTTATATCGACTGTTATTATTACTGAATCACATTTTTTAAATTTATCTCACAGTTTACGTTGAAATTATAAAGATTAAAAGGCCTCATGCATATGAACATTTATGAGTAGGGGATACAGTTTACACTTCAAACACTGTTTTAAATTCATTTTGATTTATTTTTTATTTTTAATAAAAAACTTAACTTTACCTTAATAATTAAACATTTTCTTCTCTTTTACCTTCACTTAAGATTTTCTAGATGTTAAAATGTTAAATTTTTTAATTCAGATGCAATTAAAATTGTTACTGTTTTACAGTTGGCACATTTTATTTTGAATCAAATTGAGACTGCTTAGAGTTCGCATTTATTTTAATTTTTCTTGAAACGGAACATGAATAAAATTATTATTTCTAGTTCCTTTTAAAACATCATTGCGAGTCTTAGAAAGTTTGCAATTAAGCTGATATCAGAGAAGTGATTTGTTTGAAAAAGTTGTTAGAAATTAAAATATGATATTTGTCATGTATCACTAGAAAATATGCGTTTAACAAACAATCAGTATTTGTCAGAAGAACAATCTTCAGACAACAATTTAATATAAAATTTTTTTTAATTATTTCAATTTCAAACTTGTTGAATGTATATTTTATAATGCAAAAATGAATGAGCGATAATACAACTGAAGTAAACACGAAAGATGAAGAGAGAATTGATTTTGTTAAGATGTTATTAACGAACAACCATTTTAGTAAGTAATATCACTATTAAAAATATTTGTTGATCAAGTAAAAATTTTTATAAAAACTTTAATTAATTCGAGGTAATGGAAATTTAATATTGTTATAAAAGTCCTCAATAGTAAAAAACATTTTTAAAACTTAAAATTTAACACTTTTTCTTAAAAAATACAACGTACGTATCTCAGAACCTTCTTACTACCGGAAAATCACATTAACTTCCACAAAAAAGGAACGAAAGATTCTTCTTCCATCATCTTGCAAATGCGTTTTTAAAACTCACTTATTTATGCTGCAAATTTTGTATTTTAAATTTTAAATTCACGTACGTAAAGTTGTTTTTAAAACTCATCTAACGACATTTGCGAAGAAGACGTTTTAATTCCTTTTCTATTTTTATATAAAAGCGAGAAAAAATCAAAGCTTCTAGATATTATTTCACTGATTAAAATTAAGAGAAAAGATTTTAATCACATAGAATCAACATTTGCGATTTAAAAAAATGTATTTGTGTATTTTATAGTAAAAAAATATAAAATTTTTATAATAGGGTGGCACAGCAAAACAAATTAATCAATTCAAATGCACATTCGCACCAAAAGATTTTTTGAACTCCTCTTTTCTTATTATACCTTGGACATTTTTTTAAAAACGATTATAGTGAGTGAACTTGAAGTTGCAGAGAAAACTAACTTTCTGAGAAAATTCTTTCTCCATTTTCTCAGAGGTGGTGAATTTTTTAAATAAAAATCTTCCCGCCTTCATTCAGAAACTAGAGCAGACTAGATGAACAAACAAATCGCAGTTTTTAAGAACAGCGAAAAAACATGATGTAAAATCGAAATGTTTATTCAAAGATAAAACAACCGCCCACTTCTAAGTGGAAGTGTTGCGAAACAGAAGAAATGAAGTTTGTTTAGAAAAAGTTATCTACATAGATTGAAAGAAACAAATGTGGAAATTAACAATCGGGAAGTGACGCTGGTCACTAATTGTAACATACTGGGCTGAGAATTGTGATAAAAAATGTATTTTCAGTTTAATTAAAGAAATAAACACTTTTCCTCGAGATATTGAGTTCCTCAATGCGAGTAAAAGAAGTTTGATCTAAAAAATGCATTTAATTTCAAGTAAATTGACCAAGAATCTTGGACGATCTTGAAAACTAATAATGTTTCCTGACATATAGTAACATCTATTTTTTTAAAGACTTTTTTTTATGAAATAAGCCCATTTCTGGATAATAGTTGGTTATCTAGTTGTGTACTACCATCCTTTAACTAAATTGATAATTAGATATTATAGAACGCCTTTCGTCTATCCTGAAAATCGGTCAAATGCTGGGTGATTCATTTTTTTGTGCTTATTACATTATTAAGAGACTGATTAAATTTTAATACGGCAAAAAATGGATTAACATTTAATTAAAAATATAAACGATGACATTAATTTGAAAGGTTTAAGGGCATGTACTTAGAACTTGTTTTCGACGATTTTTCACATACGACTTATCAAATTTTAGATAGCTAAGGTTAAAGTCCAAAAGCATAAAAGAATTGTGAGTATTGAAATACTAGATAAAACTGTTTCGAAACTAGAATCTTTAAAGTTTCTATGATAACATTTTAAAATGAATGACAAGATGATATGAGAACTACGATTATGAAACCAAACGTAAACAAGCTTATTTTTTTATTCAAATAACATAATTTAAAAATTGTTACGATAAATTGTATTTTTTATTAAATTTTGATCTTCTCTACATTTCTAAAATATAAAAATTGTTTAATTTGTTGCACTAAATTGAAAAATAATATCCTCTTTCGAACTGGAAAACGAAATAGATATATGTCAAAGATAAGTAACCCGAAAGAAATTTGGAAAGGCTCTGTAGGGAGCAGCTTGATTTATCTCTCCCAAGTTTATCAGCGATCACTTTCTTAATTAAAAGTTTTATTTGACCCTACTCTACAATTATAAGAACACAAAAGAAGGTTCTAAAATTTCTTAACTTCCACTTTTTATTTATCTTGAAAGTCCTTGGAATTTTGTGCAGCAATACAATAACAATATTGTCTTTAATATGAATAACAAATATATTAAGTAATTTTACTTTTTATCAAAATAATATGACTTCCCGAAAAAAATCTACAGATTTTTTAACATATATTGAGAACCTTTTATAGAAGTATACAAAAGATTTTTGTTATGTCTTTTTTACACTCGGAAAAAACGCAATGACTAGCAGAATAATCCCTCATTTTGATGAAGCAATTGTAAGAAATCTGTTGATAAAAAAGCAAGGAGTCAAGTCGTCGATTATCGAACGTTTGTAGTACACCTGCTCACAAAATACGACAGGGGTGGAACCCAACCCCTGTCTTCTTTTTTTCTCCTATAAGCGATACAATATTTTCAACTCTTACCATCTCTAATTCCTCTCATCGTTCCATCCATTTTTCTCTTACTCAGTATGATCTTATTTTTTCCCTCTTGCACCCCTTTTTCGTCCAGTTTGTCTAAAAGATAAAATTATATTCGTCTTTCCCTCCTATCTTAAAGATAACACTTCCTGGCCTAAAAATAACTGATAGATAAAATAAGTTGAACCCAAACTCATTTGATTTTAGATTAAGAAAATTTAAACCTAAATTGAAAGAATTTCTGAAATTCAAATATTCAACCTTTTTTAATCTTCAATTTATAAACTGAATAGAAGGAGAGCGCTTTAGAAATTTATTTTCATTCTGATAGTTTCATTTTAAATGTAAAATGCGTCAGCGAAATTTTCCATAAATTTGGAAAGCACGTTTCCCCGATTTTCTTAAATTCGATTCCCAAAAGGGAGGGTACATGTTCACATGAGTCACCCTCAAAAGCCCCCGATTCAGTCCGTATGCCTATCGAACCACATTCGAGGGTGTCTCTCCGTGTCTCGTTCGCCAACTTTGGGTTTTCTTTTTCTCCCTTCGTACGAAATTCTCGTTAGGCACAAGCCCTCCACTTCGATTTTCGTGGGCTGAAATCATTATAACATTCTCAATTAATTCTGCCATGCGCATGAGCTCACTGTTCAGCCTCACCCCCCGACACTTTTCGAAATCCTCTTATAGACGCGGCATCAACTAGATTCATTAATAAAGTATCAAATTCCTGATTGGGGGTGGCAGCTCCTTATTCAAGAGGGCTGAATCTTGAACCAAACTTTCCACGGAGAAATTTTTGATGGTCAGAAAATCAATAAATACGAAGGGGCATTTGAAAGAATCATGAGGCAAATTGACCCTCACCAACTTTTAGCAAAAGTTTTTCATATTTTATTAGAAAATAAAGTATTGTATAAGACTAAAGCAGTATTCAAAAGTAAAAAAGTAACTTTTGATGTAGTTGCTTTGAAACTTAATTATTTTTTAGAATTCTCAAGTAGTATATTATTACTGTATACAAAATTGGAATGCTATTTCATGTGCTTACTTGAGGTTTGAATTTAACAAGATATAAATATTTATGTTATATGTCTAAAAAAGGAACCTTATTTGCTGATTTCAGAAACTAGACTCTAAGGAGGGACAGAGCTACCCTAGAAAGTAGACGTTCGCCATGTCTGCGATGTCTGCAGTGGTCCAGGAAATTCGGATACCCGAACCAGCTGATCCCGAACCTGTGGACAGCGACGGATCCAGCAATGAGGACAGAGATGCCAGAAAACGTCTCCTTGGAGAAATGGATTCTTCAGGACCCAAAAAAAGACGAAAACAAGCAACTCCTGTGAGGTTCCCAACTTCCCTCATGCTCGGCGATCATCCTGAGTCTGAGGAAGAAGAGGAAGAAGAGGAAGATGCAGACCCGGAAGGTAAGCCGAATTCGCCACGAGCGGAGGCGCTTCTAGGCCACCCAACAACAAAAGACGAAAATTTAAACATAGAATTCCGCTGCCAGTACTGTAGTCAATTTTTTAATGGCAAAGCAACTCTCGACTTGCACCTTGAGTGTGAGCACAATTTTGTAACCTCGTCCCACATACCTTCAGGTGGCCAATCACCTCAGGCGGGAATTCAAACTCAAACGCCTGTAGAAACGATCAATCAGCAGTCTGATCAATCTCTTCATTTATCTCACCTTCCCAATATCGAGATCAAAAATTTAGGCTCTTCATGGCTCTCTGAGCACGTACAATCTCAGAATCATAATCAAAATCAGATCCAAACTCAAACCCAACAACAGAGTGAAGAATGGTCAGCGAATTGTCATATGAGTCCCATCACTTCCATGCCAAATCATCTAACAGGATTACCCAATTTTCCTGGAGGACTTCAACAGTATTTTCCTCTACCCCCAGGATTTACCCTTTCCGATTCTGGCCAGATTCATCGAACCACTCTGGGGCCAGCACCGGTGCGAATTTTTAACCCCGACGCTTACTGTGATCTCTGCAATAAGGAATTTTGTAACAAGTATTTTCTCAAAACGCACAAGGCTAACAAACACGGGATTTACGTGGATCCTCCAAATCCGATGACAGCGGGAGAGAGCAATGTAGGAGTTGGACCACTTTATCCAATAGGACAAATGACTGGGAATAATATTAAAGTGGAACCCAATCAAAAACTAGAAAGTGGTTCTATTGTTCAAATCCCACAATTACAACATTTACCACAATTAGCACAGTTACCACAATTACCACAGCTACCACCACAATTACAGCAGTTACCACCACAATTACAACAGTTGCCACAATTGTCGCAATCACCTCATATGACACAACCACCGCCACCTCCTACCGTTCCCTGTGATATTTGCCATAAAAGGTTCCGAAGCGAAGAATCTGTTAGGAAACATAAACAAAAGGTGCACACAGCAACAGTTATTCCACAGGAAGATCAGCAAAATCTTAATCCTCAGATGCCACAACCTGATGAGGATAGAGAAATGCATCACCAAAGTCCTGGAGCAATGGAGATGCTTTTCAAACAAGAGTATGGAGTCGAGCAGGAAGATAATTCATTTATGCCCCCTCCTAGACATCTTTCCCCTCAATCAATCCAACAAGCCAAAGAATCTAACTTCAGTGCCGATCGTCTTCGCAAACTAGGGGTTTTAAACCCAGATGCGTTTTGCGAAATCTGCGGCAAAGAATACTGCAACAAATTTACACTACGTATCCATAAGTTCAAGAAACACGGGATAGTTATCCAGGACAACGAAAAACCACCCGCCAATCCGGGATCAGCTGCCACATGGCATCAAATACAAACCACTCCTTTGAACTTGATTATGAACGAGGGAGGAAGTGGCTCAGAGTACAGCGATAGATCAGCTGATGAGCATGAATGCAAAGCTTGTGGAATTCGTTTCCAGAACCTTGGACTATATGAATCTCATCGTCAAAGGGTTCATGCTGAAGAAACGTCACCTTCGGTGGAGTATGAACCAGAATCTGTGGAACAACGAATTACGAACAACGATTCTATCTCAGAGGATCTTCAAAAACTTCAAACCATGATTTTGCAACTGAATGGCCTTGAAGCTAACAAGGTCTCTGTATGCTCCGTTTGTGGTAAAGAGTGTGACTCCAAAGTAAGCTTAAAAGCTCATATAATGGAGCATGGTATCACGACAGAAGAGCCTGTCTCACCATCCCACGAAAAATCCTCAACCCCCATCACCACTTACTGCACCTTGTGCGAAAAAGAATACCAAAACCAAGAAGCTCTGAGGAAACATATCTCAGAGGATCACAAACAAAATTATAACGATTCAAATTCCTTGTCACATATACCATCAATATCCATGCCCTCAACTCCAACATCAGGTCAAGCATCTGAACGCAAAACTTCATCCTTAACTCCCACATCTAGTTACTGTGAAATCTGCAACAAGGAACTCTGCAACAAATATTTTATGAAAACACACATGCAAAGAATGCATGGTATCGAAATTGAAAACGGGGCACAAATCGGTGGAGTGATCTGCAACATCTGCAACAAGGAATTATGCAGCAAGTATTTCTTACGAGTTCACAAGCACAACACACATGGAATTGTCGAAGAGGGCTCGAATCTTGGAAATAAACAAGAAAGCTTTGATCCAGCGCATGCAGATGATTCAGCTCTAAAACCTGAACAACTTGGTGATTTGAATCACAGATATTTCACTCATTTTACTGAGGTTTGTCCTATTTGTAACCGAAGATTTAGAAGTATTAAATGGCTCAAAGCCCACTTATTGAGTGACCATGGAAAAATGGGGATTGACAAATGGAGGGAATTAGAACAACAATACCAAGCAAACCAAAGAAACAACAGACCAGCAGGAAGTTCAAGGCCCACCCATCCGAATTCGCATCTGAAGATACCTAATGGTTTTGAATCCTCGCAAACCAAAGTTCCCGATCTGACTGCAACCCTAGGGAGTCAAGTCCTTTCAAATTTATTCGGATCATCGATCGAAGATCAGCAATCCAAAAGCTACAGATGCTCCTACTGCAACTTCTCCACAACTGTTCTACCTTTCCTCTTTCTTCATGAAAGATCACACATCAATCCTCAAGAACCTTCGACTGAAAATGAAAAATTCTTACAATGTCCTCTCTGTCCTCAGAGTTTCTCTCAACCAGAACATTTTCACCATCATCTTCTAACTCGTCACCAGTTCCCCAATCTACTTTCCCAGTTCCCAGCGCCTATTTTTAACAACCTCAGGTTAGAAGGTTTGGGAGAAAAAAACAACGAAACAAAAGAGATGGAAATGGAACCCGAGGATCCAAAAAATCCAAGTCCTCAAGCTCAGAATAATTTTAATGAACCCAGTATTCAGAAACAGAATGACACAGCAGTTCAGGTAACACCTGAAGGGGTCTACAAATGTGCGCAGTGTGGATATGCGACAGCAAATTTGAATCGCATCAAAAAGCACATTAGAAAAGATCACAAGGCGTTTGGAGAGCCGACGGAAAGTGTTATTGCTGAGTTAAGCAAAATTCTTAAGGAAGTCGCCAATAAGCATAAAGTTCCTGCGAGTTATGCGATGCCCCAGGACTTGAATTCGAATCCGGAGAAGACGATAATGCAACCTTTTTTGATTGAAGAGCAGCAGTTCTCCCCAAGTCAGGATTGTGGTACAACTGGTGGGGAAGAATCTGGATCTTTGAAGCGTTTTGCACCGGCCTTGGTCTACCTGCCAGTTAAGGCAAGAGTCAATGGCTCCCTCACAGCATCTTTCACCTTGAGCCCTGCATAAAGTTCACAAGCCTCTCATTCCTACCGGGAAGGATAAACGATGGTATTACAAAACCACGTTACAAAAAGAGCACACGGTATTGGTTCCTAGATTACGAGAACGTAGCCAAGAATATAGTATTTTTTTAAGAGATAAAATTTTATATGGATGCACATCAGCTTGTTTTTGGTTCACTATTGACTGGTTTGATGATTTTAATAATCTCTTGATCGTTTCTACGTCGTTGAGTCCGTATACGTACCTTTTGTGGAAAAAGGCGTCGATCACTCCCGTGGAAGGATAAAATTTCATCGGCCCCGTATTTAAAAAGTTGTTATGATAAGTATATTCTAATCGCGATGTTATAGTGTAAATATTAATTGTAAATGATTAACACGAATGATTGATCGACAAAGTTCCTATTTTAAATGCGCCGGGCCCTTAGGGAGGATCTTCGTTTCAAGTTTTTTGACTGATTTTAGATTCGGTTATAAGTAGCAACATTTTACCTACCTTTAATATTAAATACTCGTTTTCGTTCGCTGATTTGCTTTTCTCTCGACGTTTTAACACGCGCCAATTTAATGATAAGACCAAGATTTATAAGAAATAGTATCTATAAAGCTATACGATATTTTTCATACGGGAACAATAGAAATCGGATAGGTTCGTGATAATAATACCGTTATTATCATAACGACTTGATAAAATCCCGTCTAACCGAGAAGAAGAAATACGCATAATTTTTAAGTACGACTTTAAAATTAGATATCAAGGAGCAAAAACCAACAAACTCAGGGTGGACACAGTATAACCCGCAACAAAAGTACAATCTTATACACAGCCAACCGATTAATATAATCTACGCTTACCCCGGAAGGGATATGGCTTAAATATAATAAAAAATAAAAAATATATATTAAAGTGTATGATAAAAAGTCGCAGGTTTTATAGCGAAATGCCGTCAACGTCGACCCGCCAAGGTTTAGATGAAAATGACTAAACGCTCTATCCGCTAAGTATTAATTTATAATCTAGTCAAGCATAGCTAGTCTCTAGAAATGGAAAAAAGTCTCTAAAACCATATTTAATACTCAAAACTGCCTTCTAACGGCGGTCGGTGAAACGATAACTTAAAGGTCCTTTTGAGAAGTTGTTCGTTTTCGTGCCTTGCAGCTTGCATAAAACTGAAAATCAAAATTTTTTTGTGAAAATGTAATATTTTTAAGTCAATATGCTCTTTGTCTCGTAGTGGCCCAATCCCCTGGAAATTTTCGTTTGAAAATTTTGTATTAAAAGAGTAGACATCACCTAGAAATTATTTATTTTTATAATTAGATGCAAGTATATGCAATTGGAACACAATGTTTCAAAACGTTCGGGGTAATTTCAAAACATCAGTGTGTTAGCTGTAAAAGTTTTCATCAATTTACATTCGCACTTCGTTTGAACATAGCTTAACTGTTATTTCATATTATTGAAAAATATGAAAATTTGAGAGCATTCCAAACATAAATTTCTTTCACTGTTGAATTTTCAAATTTCTATTTCAGTTTTTAAACAAATTTTTTTTTAAACTTGACGTCTTGAAATTAAAGACATTTTAAGTCAGAAATTAAAAAAACGCCTTCAAAAAGTATTCTAAATAATAAATGTAATTTAAAATACATACTTGAAACTCTTTAAATTAACTTTTAAGATCAAAAGAGTTTAAAGTTGATAAATTCCACATTTTAAACATTTTAGTTTCAAACATGCATATTCAAAAATATTACAGTTTTTTTTAAGCGTCATAGCATGAAAGTGTACTTAATTATGGCTTTCGAATGTCGAGCACTTAGAGTTTGAAACTTTTAAGACAAGTTTTGAATTTTTATTTTAAAATCATATATTCTTACAGCAAATTATATTACGCATCTGTTCTCGAGAAAAGTTGTTGCATTTGCGTTTTCGAAGAAACAAATAACATTTGAACTTTTTTTTCAAACAAAAGTTATACATTTTTACCTGAGACATTGCATAAATCATACATTTATATCTTCAAGGTTATGGGGAGTCGAGCGAATTTTTAGCAATAACGCAATTTTAGCAACTCGCAGTTGCTTATATAAAAACTGAGCTTATTCATGAAGAAAGGTAAAAAAAAAGTATTTGTTTATAAGCATTGTTAAAATAGTTAACATTTTCTGTCAATTTCAGAAATTTAACATCAAGAAAAATGGCATTTTCAACAAGAATTGTTTAAATAGATAAAAATGTTTGTCCAGTCATTAAATATCACAACAAGGAGTCATTGCAAAAATATCTTCAGCTTCTTTTGTACATTGTCAAATGTTTTATTCAGTTACGGGTTTATTTAAATAATTTAAAAACAATATTAATTTTCAACTCATTTTAAACTTACATTATTATCTCTTGTTTGGTGCAAAAAATTAATTTCAACAGTTAATCATTGCAAATCACGAAAAAAATACTTTTGTTCATTCATTTGTTTTTAATATCATTAATTTTTTTTAGTCCAGTACTTAAAATTTCAAATAAAAAAATGTACTTGTTATTAGACAAAAAAGGTTGCATTGGTTAGATTAATTTACTAGCACCTATTCATTATACTTGAAATTCTTAAGATCATTTAAAATAAATACATAAAAATCCATTTAAAATTAAACTTTTGGCCTAAATCGAAGCTTCCTTATTTTCTAATGATAATTTATTTTAAATGCTTATTTCCATATAAAACATATTTATACCTTTCTCAATAAGTTTCCGTCTGAAATTTTTTTCCTGTTCTAAATTCGCTCGGTGCTCATGAATTTGAAGATATTAATGAGCAATTTATGCAACGTCTTAGGTAAGAATTTATAACTTTTGTTTGAACAGAAATCTTCATATATTTTCTTTTCTCTAAAATTCCTAAAATATCGCAAAGAATATTTCCTGCAAATCTCATTAGAAAATTCCTGAATTGCTGAATTGCGAAGAGTTCAATAAAAAAAGACAAAAAGATTGGGGTTCAGAAAAGCGTGGGCTTCGGTTTTATTTTGAAAATGGCAAAATATAAAACTTATTTAACTAGAGAAAAAAGATACGCAATTAAATTTCCTATAAAAATTTATATACTTTTAAAATTATAATGTGAAACTTTACATTACATTATTTATCAATAATTTTCCAACACTGATTATTACTATTACCCTATTGTTAAATTGTCGAAAAAATTCGACCCCTCTTGTGTATGACATTGTCTGGAATGGCCGTTTTTAGGTCAATTTTATGTTTTGAGGTGATTTCACCCCCTTTGGGTAAAGCGCCAGGTACTCACATTAACGGCCTGTGACAGTTCGACAGAAATGTTGAATGTTGAATGTTGAAAGCGATGCAGCTGTTCTCTTGAGTGACCACGCGGTAGTTGGAAATTGCAGCTACCGCTACCCTCACTTAACATCACTCCCCAAAATATATAATATTCGTATTCCGGCTAGACTTCCCTCGAAGGGACTACGATTACTGACAGACGGACGTACGAATGGTAAAGACGCGTTTCCGTTGGTAGCACACGCCACTGCATTGAGTGTCCTTCCCACAAAATTAGGCTAGGCGTGATATCCGAAATTTTTCGTTTGTTCGCTTACCACAACAACAAAAAGCCCACCCAATTTATTTTCCGAAGTTCAATCCCTTAACCGCAGCCTTGTTGGTTCCGTTCTTCCTGGAAGTTACTCATTCAAACAAGTTTTCCTCAAATAAGTTTTAGTCAAACAAATTTCGTTCAATGACGAGTATTAGTTCGACATGCCACTGGGGCTTATCATTAATCTGAATGATGGCATTAAATTTTTATTACTTCTGCATTTCAATTTTGTCGGTTTTACCCTGACGTACTTTCCCAGCCAATTTAAGAATGAAGTACGTCCTCGCGTGACTTGCCATCTGAATCGAAATATAATTGTTTCTTCGTGCACGAAAGTGTCGAATCACGTTTACTCTCCGTATCAAGATCACCCTGATTGACCTTAAATTATAAAGTGTAAAAAATTTTCATTATATTTTTCGTTTTCACTTTTAGGCATTTGGGCCTTTCATATTATGCATAAAAAATAATTTTCGGAATAATTATTGGTAGATTCAATACTATTTTCCCAAGGGCCCGGATCATTGAACCGGTTATGACCGCCGGTTTTTTGGTCCGGAACGTACATTATTACTTATAACTTTATGATAATTCTCCCTATAATAGTATTCATTCTATTAAAATGTAAAAAGAAGTATTCTCTGAATTTTCAAAATAATGCTAAAAAATTTAATCTATCCTTCAATGGTTTAAAGGCGCCCATATGCTACGTCTCCAACTTATATTCCACCCGTATCAAATCATTCATCATTTATAATATCCATGGAAAATAAAATCAATATGTTCTCCAGTTTTTATTTAAAACTCCGTATCAAAGCCCGTATGCCCGAGTGCAAAGCACGCCCTTTTTGTCTTAAACCCCATAAATATCCGTCGATCCCTAAGCGCGTCTATTGTGAATCATTCTGACAAACCCCTCGACGGTTTCCAAAAATTCGTATAAATTAGTATGCGTGCGTCCGGATGCATTAGCATATATTCTAGGGGAGGAAATATCGGCCATTACGAGTCCAATGAGAGGAAAGAAGCGAGACAGAAATAATAAAAATATACATACATACGTAGAAGCTGCGGCCAAAATCTATTTGGGGAGAGAATCGACCGGGGGGGGGGGGGGGGGGTCAGAATGCGGGGAAAAAAAAGGGAAATTTAAGGGGGCTTGTTGATTCGAGAAAAATGGGTCACTCAAATGGTCCGCATCTGGTCCGTCGAATGCAAAGATGGGTGAGGATAAGGTCAACTCCGTGACCTTGGGCGGATCGAGTCCTGAATTTTTCGGGAAAAAGCTGCATAGAAAAATGAAATCGACAGGAGTTAGCGACGCGTGCCCCTTTGTCCATTCTCTCACCCCAAGTTGAGGGACAATGACATGCAAAACGTGTGCACGATCGTCGTCCTTTTTTAATTGCGCCCGTTATATTATGCGAGATGTGCATTGCGAAATTAATCGTCCGAGCATTGCAGCCATACCGTTCCGGATTTAGTGTGACAGAAACACATTTCTATTCACTCTGAGTCACACCATTTCTTCGATTATGAGAATAAGCAGAAAACTTGTATCGAACGTTTTTATACAGGAATTCAAGAATTATAGAGGATTTATCCACAAAGAGACGGAACGTACAAATAATTTGGATTGTTATAGAAATATAGTTTGTATATTTGCTAGATACGAATTTTCTGTTTTTACACAGTAAAAACAAAATCTTAATTTTGTACTTGCCTTTTGTTAGTTTTTCCTCATACTGAGTCCGTGACTAGATTTATTAAAAAATTTTCCTTTTTTATTTCTTGATGTTTTCATTCATAAACGGAGTGTCTGATTGACCGGAAAATCGGGGAAAGCAGGAAATGACCGAAAATTTTGTTCACTGGAAAAAACCGGAAATTTCGTTCAGTGCAAGGCATTTTTCTTATAAGTATTAAAATTGGTTTCGTATATTTTATTGCTTTAAATTTGATTTGGAACAGGAAATTCCTGATAAAATCATAATTCTCACTTGGAATAGGGAATGAAGAAAAATACAATTCTAAATTATAATAATGACTTTTTTAACAAAATTATAATTCTTAGTTGGGACAGGAGATTTCAGTGAAGAATCATAATTTTTATTTTAGAATAGGAGATTTCTTTCAATGATTATAATGCTGAGATAGAACTCGGAATATCCGTTAAAAAATTCCCTCTCCCTAATCAGTACTCGTAAAAATATGAAACTTCCTTCTCAAAAATTTGATAAAAGGAGTTACTTGCAATTTCGACTTTAAAAAATTGAATTTTTCAAAAGATTTATAATAATGAGTTGGGACAGGGAATAAATAAATGAAACATACAAACAAATTCACGTCAAGAATAACGATTATCCTGACTTGTAACAGGGCATTTTCAAAACGATTCGTAATAATTACAAGTTGTGACACCATATTTTTGTAAGGACTTATAACTTGCACTTTGGAAAAAGAGAATTCCGAAAAGAATTAGAATTTTTATTTTAGACTTACTTTAGAATTAGACCTTTCATTCAAAATTATAATTCAAAAAAATTTAAAGTTCCATATTTCTAATTTAAAAAAGAGTTACTATATTTCTAAATTATAATAGAAAATTTTGTAAATATAAGTAAAATTCTGAAGTTTTTTTTATAATAAATATTAATAATATATAATAATATATATTAATATATACATATTATATA
>JAAAKG020204552.1:0-23177 GCA_010014905.2 Druon quercuslanigerum
ATATTTATTTTCTTGTTTTCTTTTGGTTTTTTTAGCCCTAAATCTTTCCATTTATAATAAAAAGAGAGTACCCCCCCCCCCCTCCCAGTTATAACATCTCAGCGTTTTTTGTATTTTTTAGGTTTAAAATTTCTTTTTCATCCAAAAATTATAAAAAGTTGATATAAATTACTTATACTAAAGAAGGTTTCAGGATATTCTATTTTCTGCATACCGAATCACAATTTTAAAAGGAACAAATATTCAAACTTTAGGATTTTCTATTTAGTTTTTTCCCTGTTCGTCATGTGCACCAAAAATAACTTATTTAACGAAAATAATTACTATTCGGTAAAACGAAACTTTACCAATATTTTTTATCTAATTTTTAGTTGTTTAAATAATTATTATTTGTCCTGACAATGTTGCTTCTTTAAATTATACACTTAATAAATGTTATAGGTAATATTTCATTTGCTGAAATTTTCTTTCATACCAAATTATGGAAAGTTAGTATTTTTTAGAAATAAACACACGCTTAATGAATGCTAAAAGTAATTTTTCTGGTTGCACATGATTTCAAATTGTTTAAACAATTAATAACCATTCACTTCTTAATTTGAATGGGAATAGTGGAAAAAATTGTTATTTTTTCGAATCACATACGCTATGCCGTGTTTATTATTAAGTACTCTCATCTTTAGGACTTACGCATAAATTTTTTAAGCAATGTCACTATTTATTGAGGGATTCCTGTGGTAGGCGAAAAACACTTTGGCGAAAAACACTTTGGCGAAAAATACTTCAGAACGGCCGGCAGCTAAGACAGTAGGGCTTCGGCTTTCTAACCTTCATTTTTTAATTTATTACTATTAAAATCTTTACAAATATAATTTCCTTTAATAGTCTTAAAAAATTATGCAAAAAATAATATTTTGATTGCCTTTATCACAGAAAAACTGACTTTTTAAAGTTTATCATGTTTTTTCAAAAAGGATTTGTTTCTGTTTTTCAAAATGTTTGTAAACATTTTCTTAAATAAAAGTAATATTAATAATAAGTACAGTCAACGAGAATTAAAAACGCAATCTTCCGGCTCTGGCAAATTAAAACTTCGGTAATAAGCTTCCATTAAAAAAATTTTGAACGGAAACTAAAACTCAGAAATCAAGGTATCCCTTTTTTAAACAAAAAATCTTCCTCCTAACATCCATTAAGAGTGTCTTGTTTTCAGGCTAGTGTCAGGGGTTGCCTTTAAATAGCCTTGGACTGAATTGGGGAGGATTGAAACTTAAACAGTCAGGGCTGCCTGAACCGTTTCTAATTGGAATGCATGCTATTGCGCAATATACTTGACTAAGCACTCGCGCACTGCGACCCTTCCGAGATAACAGTCGTAACCGCTCTTACCCTGCTCCCCTGAGAAACTACGTGGGCCAGCACTTCTAGAAAGGTCGAGAACGGGGGGACTGAAAAAGAGTTTGATGCAATTGTTTTTGCCGGGAACCACACAAATTTAGGAGGATCGATCTCATTCACCAAAAGAAAGAAAAAAATTGTATGAGGTATACATTTGGACCACTCTAGGGTGACATCGAAAAAAATTGGATATCGAAAAAAGCAAGAATATGTGCACACAGAAAAAACTGAGTGTAATTTTACCCTAACACCTGGGTATCTTTCTTCTTTTATCTACGCATATAACTATTAACATCTCTTACAATTTGACACGACCGTCCTTAAGAAGTCCCACTTATATGATTCGGCTGTTTCACTAACCATCAGCTAAATTCACTTCGGTGATCGAAACTCATCAGGCGCTTAAAATTTCCAAGACAGTCGTGTTGACTTTAATAAAAACAAAATATAGGTTACACCTTACCAAAGGTAATATTTGTGTTTTACCTATACGAGTAGGTAAAAATACAAAGTTATCTTCAAAAAGAATTATCTCCAGCTTTTTCTGTGTACGCAAAAAAGTATCTCAAACAGAAAAAACTGTAAAATAAAATCAATAGAACAATACCAACTATGTGACGTGATGAGTTTCAGATGTCATCGAAAGTCGAAACTTCATCGAACAAATTACGAATTTTTAAAAACTAGTTCTGCTATTAACTTTACTTACACTCAGCCTCCGAGAAAAGCACAGTTTAGGGCATTGTTTGCCTTCACCTTCAGCTTATCTCAGAGGAATACAAACGTGAATAGGCAGGGCCGTGTGAAAGCTTTCCATTGGACGTAACCAGGTCCAAAGAACGCGCAGAGAGTTGCGTCCCTCTTGCTTGTTTTTCATGCTTCACTGAGCAAGCCTCCTTTGCTCCTCACATCGCCACATTCCGAGGCCATCTGTTCTAGCAATAACATATAGTGAGGGTGCTTAATTCGAAGTTTTAGTGTATTTTAATTTCAAATAGGTACCTTAATTCTGTTTAATTTTAAGGTATGTGTTAAATCAATTATAAATTTTAAACCCCTGTTAAAATTAATCCCATTTCATTAGTGCCATATTCACATACTTTATTCAGACATGTCATATTATTAAATAAACGAATTATAAATGTAATTCATTGTTATTAATACCTACAATAAATTCTGCTGCGAATCCCTGATTTAAACATTTTATTAATATATTTAGTTCGTTTCTAAGAATATTTACAGCTAAATCAGAAATAAATATCGCTGCGTACTACATTTTTTCCTGTGTGGCAGAAACAAAGTTACTAAAGATTAAAATTGTAAATATAGTTTCATTAGCCACCCTCTATATAATTCAAATGCGATCATTTTCGTCGCAATTGTATGAGTGTTCTAAACGTGCAGATGATCTGTACACGAGTTTGCGCGCCTTCAGATTTACACATAGAATGATAGGTGCATAGGCGTACATATATATATCTGCACATACTAAAAGATAGCAAGCAGTTTAGGGTAGGCGGAGATTGGTGTTGCCAGGAGTGACGAGGATAGAGATGGTAGTAAACCCACCCACCCCATAGTTTCTCGAGCTCGCCCGCATTCTCTTCATCCCTCCGCAACTACTGTTATGTAGCATCCGCTTACCTACCTGCCTGGATGCCTAGCTGCCTGCGGTGGCGTGTTTAGGGGTGTTAATTGGGTGGTGTATCACCTCACTCCTCTCTCTCTGTCTCACCCTCAGTGTCACAATGTATATGTAACAGGGATGACGCGGTAGGGCTTACTTAGTATTCGATGAGCCGGTGAAACCGATCAATACGTACTACGTAGTTCTGCTGGCTCAAATGTTTCGCATGGATGCCATATTACTGAAACCCCAATGGGCACTGAAAATTAATCTCACGGCTCTCGAATGTCACCACGACACATTACAATGCCGGCATCACGTCAAAATTAAATAAATACGCGCCTTTGCGTTGAAAATAAAGCACCTGCTTAAGCAAACTCAAATGAAGATTACGTCATCGACTTGCAAGCTTGTCAACGCAAATTTATTTTTTTACTCTTTTAAATTCGCGAGTACAGCACAAAGGGTCCTGGCAGGAATTCACGCCAGCTAGAAATTCGCGAAATCGCATTGACGCGCACTCACTCGCTACTGAGTAATTTAAAATATTTTCACACTCATATCAACTTATCGAGTGAGAATTTTTATTTGCACACTTTTCCAATACTTATTATGTCGATTAATTGCAGAAAATATGTCGCGAACTTTAAGCCACTATTCCATTTACACAATGGGGTGGATGGCAAAATCGAAATTATACATGAAGTTTTATTACCTATTGAATTTATGCTGAAAATGGTTTACGCAAATATAAGAAGTCAGCTTTATATCAAATATTAGTTCGGATGCGATATTAGAAGCCCGATATTGAACCCACAGAATGCCAGAAATTCATAGAATCGCGGTAATTAAATCGATCCTAGATACATGCATTACCATTCCAGAAATCTCTTGTCTCCATTTTTATATTATTTACAAATCCACAATAATTGTATACGTTTTAAAAACCATAAAAATGCACAAAAATTTTCCATATTATTCAAGCGAAAAACCAATGATTTGTGATCTCTCATTTTTGTTTCCATAACACATTGAGGAGTCAAGCAGAACGAGAAATATTCATATATGAGAATTGGTTGCATTAAATATAAAAATATATGATTAATCAATAATATGTTTTGACACACGTTGAATAAAGTATAGATGTATGAAATATTTTCCTGAGGCTAAAAAGCACATATTTAAATGTAACAGAACAATCGGTGAGAATGACAGACGAGCGAATGCGGTATGAATGGGGTAAACGTAAATCGAATCGCGTGCTCGACTATCGTAATGAGATTTTGCACGAGTAGGGGCGACCACATGACTTGTGCAAGCGAGACTTTTCAAAGCACACCATTTAATAGGCAATTTCGTTCGAGTCAATCGATGGTAGCATTAATTCTTAACGATCCGTTAAGCGGCCAATAAACTTCTGCTTACAGAATCACAATCAAACAAATTGGTCTAAATGGCTCTAAAAATTCTGACTTTGATACAACGATGTGTATCTCTATCTTGATCATTAATACTAATATGTTGTTATAATGATAGTGGGAAAGAAGACTTATTTAATGAGAGAGATTGTTATCTTGAATAATACAGCAAAAAATACTTTTTTGATACAAAGGAAATATCTTCGAGCAAATAAAACATTTCCTTTAGTTAAAATAATTTTTATTTTATGACACTGCTTGTGTATTTTAAGGAGTGTCTGTCAGGAAGTTGATACACACTTTCAAGAATATTATTGAAATAAATATTATAGTAAGGATAAAGTCATCTTTGCAATTCTCCAGTCCAAACTAAATAGCTACGCAAGTAACTTAAAAAAGTGATTTAAGTGATTTAAGGTTTAGGGCTTTTCTCGTAAATCTGGCAATGGCAGAATTAGAAGCAAACATTAAATACATAATCAACATCATAAAACACTACAAAACCAGAATATCAGGTTAAATCATTTTATCAGGGGTCTGCATCAATTTCATTTATTTAAATCAAGGTTAATAATTTTATCGGGTTAAATCATTTTATGTTAATTGGCAAAGAAAAATTTAGCTCTTTTTTATCACCCCAAAGCCCAAAGTATTGTAAATTACTGTCTCGGAATATAAGGGCTTAAATACCAAAAGCCGAATTTTTCAGAGGACACAACAACTGTATAACTTTAACGCATTTTATTTTAAAAAAAAACAATATTTTAAATTTAAACTACTTTTTGCGAGCAACCTGACAGAAAATCATGCATGACTTTAAAAAAATTTTAATTTAAAAAATCAGTCTATGAAGCGAGCGGCAAGCCCCCTCACTTAAGGCGCTTCGAACGGCTGTTAAATTCGCTAAGGGCAAACTAAATTTAAACGGTTGAGTTGCTGAACGCCATATTTTAAGCACATAATCCAAAGGCAATTATACCAGTCGGTTCAGTTCTCTTTTTCCCAAAAATGTCATTTTTGTTGTTGTTTTTTGTAATTGAAAATGGAGTGTATTTTCTCCCTTGAAAGTCGCGCGCGAGCTATACAGAAACACGGTAGTATAGTGCAAGCGTGTGGCAGGAGCGGAAAGCGGGGGACTCCCCCGAAAAGCGAGTCCCCCGCTTTCCGCCACCCATCAGTAGTTGGCCTCTCTAAATTTAACTATGGTAAACCCCATAATTTTGAAAATGTTTAAAAATCCTTTGAGCTCAAAATTTCTCTTATATAGAACTATGATTTTATCAAGTTTCATTAAAATTAACGGACCACTTGCAGATTCTCATACTTCTGATATGTATTTGCCCATAGGTGAATGAGAAGCAAAATGTCAAAATGCAGATAAAAGCTTTTCGTCTTAATGAAGAATATGATCCTAACCGCCCGTGTGGAAATTTTTATTTAGCCCCTGCGAGCGCCATCGTAATTTGCCCCTTTATTACGTTGGCTCTACGTTGGCAAACTACGAAGGGGCCACATAGTTTTGACATGCTCACCTTTGAAGGCCCCATTTCGGCTGCCCACGAAGGGTCAATAAAGTGGCCCTCTGTAGTGCCGAGCTAAACTCCCTGTAAGGCCCGCATAGTTCACACAAAAAAGATATTTAAAAAAGAATATTAATTGATTGCGAGTTTTCTCACTTCAAATATTAATGTTCCTGTTTAGAATGAATACATGTATTACATCTTTAAACACCATATGACAAATAAAATTTCTAACGTTAAGGGGTATCGAACCTATATCTATACCTATATCTATTGCCTAGCAGTCAGGAACCTTAACCGTTACACTAAAAGTACGAGTTGTAACTCGATGAAAAAGCCATCCTCATAAGGTACAGCTCAAAAGAGTTAGAACACCCGAATTGAAACTATTTTTTTTTAAATCAAATATTTATTATTAAACGACGTTATACAAATTTAAATAATATGAACTGTTACCGGCAATATCACCCAAATAATTTTTAATTAATCCTATATTAAGTCTCTTTGATTTTAAAAATATAGCGTAAAGTTAATTTTCATAATAAGATTGTTCTAAAATTGGATTTATACATAAAATTAAAAAATATGACTACTTTAACTTCAATTATTGGTCGCAACTTGGTTGGCATGAAATCTTAATGCCAATGGTAAAAGTCGTAAGGTAGGGTCATTACTTTGTATAACGTGGATTAAAATATATTACAAGTCAATAATAATAACAGTTTGCTCTCTTAAACTCACCCAGTCAAATAGTCACTGTTTGAATCAGTATTTTGAGCTATCACTAATGAACCAGTAAGTGAATCAACTAAAACAATGCCAAATGAGTCTGTGTCAGAAATATTTGAGGCCGGGCTGCAATAAACCAGGAGATATAATAGCTTTCGCTTGAAAGTGAAGAGGCCCCTGGCAACTTGGACTTGACTTTAAGCGACGCAACATGTATCCTATTATATTGAACAGACCGGTCATAATTTAATTATTGTTGTGAGAGTAAAGTGCGGTCCTTAAATAATAATTTTATCAAGGTTAGCACGCTCAGGTGACTTCTAATGCTGAGTAACCAGTGAACTGCACTGACAGAATTCCACTGAGTGAACCAGCGAAATCTCACTGATTGTTAGTAACACACTTCTGCCTATTTGAACCAGTGAGACTTCACTGTTTAATTTTAAGAAGATGAGGTTTTAATTGAATGTTGAAGATAAGAGTACAGTTAAAATGCGAAACTTTTTCCAAAGGAGCGAGAGATGACAATGAATTAACGCGGAAATCCTTTGTGATACACTTCGATTGGTCGCTGATGCATTTATCCTGCGCAATATTAATCTATAGTAGGTATCTAAACTCGACATATACGCGGTGGAACAGTGGAAATGTGGTATCATGGACCGTGAGCTGCTACGTTGCAAGTATCGTTCAAAATGTGGCAATATCATAGGTTATATATGTATCGTCTGCGGTCGCCCTAATGCACAGTTAGCTAGAGGGAAGCTCGATAGTCGATATCGAACAATAGTCTTCCCCACTTCCGTCGCTCTGGATATCATCACCCCTGCGAGACCAAGTCTCGTCTGACACTAAATGCCGTTACTACCATGTATCTTTAGACTTTTAGGAAGCCAAGAACCAGAATGCCAGAGCCAAACTCCATCACAACTTCCTCTCTTCTGGTTCTTAACTAACTTCCACTTTATACTACTTAAATTAGCACGTTATATTCTACTTAATTTTTATTATTCTAGAAATTGTTAACTCCAGTTTAGAAATAAAGATATAATCCATCATAAGTATGTAGTACATAATACTAAAAATGTTAAAAATAAATTTAAATTGTAAGAAAAAAATTGTTCTGCATTGGATGAAGTATGTCCCTAACTAATCTGTTTGGACCTGATGGTAGTTGAACTGGTAGTCAACCGTTATAGGCAGAATCAATATTATCAATCGGAATGGTTACTGCGTAACCGATACTCATACTATTTAATCAACAACTACTAAAGTTTATGAAGTAATAGATTTCAGAAAATTAATCCAGTCACTTTTCAGATAATTGAAAACCACAGGAACAGCAAATTTTTTAGCAATAAATCAAACTTGATTTCCACATTGTGCAATTATTTAGCAGTAAATTATCTTTCAAAGAGAGTTGCCAAGCTGTTTTTTTAGTCAATTGTAATTTCGCTAATTAGGTAATATAACTCTTGAAACACTACAAAGTAAAATGTTGTTGAATGTAACTGCAATACAAGTAATTAAAATCCAAACAATTAATGCTTACTGAACCAAAGTTAAAAGCAATTGAAATTAATGCAATAGAAGCTGATACTATTATAGCTTGTTCAAACTTTGAATAATAAAAATAATGCGAATGGAGTATCATCCATTGCATATCATAAATTAGGTATTTTGGTATTAATAAATAAATACAATTTTAGTCAAAAGATCGATGCCAATTCGTACAGTGGTCAATATTATAAATTTTAATTAAGACTGTCCATTTAAATTTTAGAAAAAAATTCCCAGATATGAATTTTTTCCCCGGTCTTTTCAATACCAAGCTGAAAGTCTTTTAATTTAAGATTGTAGAGGTTGAAATTAGCGCCCTGCAAACCTAAAATAAATGCAAATAAATTTTTACATTTTTACAAAATTAGGGACATGAATCTCCAAATGAAAAACATTTTGAAAACTGTACAATTTCTTCACACAAAAAAAAACAAAGCATAACCTTCACCACGACTTTAGAGAGGGTCCAAATAGTTTCCAAAAAAGTATAAAGAAATATATGGACGATCCCTGGACCTTAAATTTAGAAGTAAACTTACATTAAGCTAGAAAAAATTTTAAGGACTAACAATTTAAAGTATTTCTTTACTGATTCTCAAACTTTCATATTGTGTTGCTAAATGAAACTTTGGTTATCAACAATTAAAAATTGATTTAGTGCGTATTACACCCAATCAGACAAAACTCTGCTGAATGTTGAGTCTGATAAGCTGATTTGAATATTTGGGTACGTACATTTAAAAGGAAATGTCCCACATCCGCTAATTGCTTAACTATATTTCAAAAATACGAAAGCTATCGTTCCTAATAGGTGATAAAAAAGCCGATAAATGCATAATATCACACGATGAATTCGTTTTCATTTTCATTGATGTTTGCGACGCGGAGTGGAAAATAACAGAGAGAGTCTATCACAGGGTTGCACGAATTTGGGTAATGGAATGAAGCCGCGCTGGGAGGAAGTGATTTCATTTCCTTGGGGTAGTGCTGGCAGTATACACTATAACACTATATACACGCACGCGCATTCTTTTCTGTGATAAACAGCGGTGCCATCAACGCTTAACTGGGGTGCGGGAATACCATGGAGAGACAATGTTTTGGCGGTAGTCCCTATTAGAACAGCCGTCATCGATTTCACAGACGACGCACGCACGCGCATCAGCCCTCTTGGATACTGATTGGTGACGGAAAGTGGCGATATCATAGGCTGCACGAAAATTCACCGTCGAAAGATAAATATACCAAATGGGTTGTCAGGCAATCATCGACTCTTAGTGTGCGTGATGAATGAGTGAAAGAGAGGAGAGAGGGAGAGAGAGAGAGAGAGAGAGAGAGAGAGAGAGAACGAGATAGAAAGAGAGAAAGGGATGGAGATAGTGGAGAGAGCATTAGGGCTCTGGTAGTGGAGAAAAGCAGATTTACTGTAGAGAGAGGGTTATGGCTGCAAATGAGCATAGAAGGTGGAGGGTTGAACGTTAAGGCATGAGTGTTAAGAGGCAGTTTTCACCCCCACTATTGCCTCTCATCCTTTCACCCACATACATTCACACAACACTTTGAACAGTCAAACACATAAACTTCTCCCCAAACCAGCGTCCTCATGTACTCTCAACACAGTCGTAATCGTGAACACACAAGCACTCTCTCACGAAACTGTTCCAGCATAAAGTCACATGCACATACCCGATCTTCCTTCATCCCTTGACTTCCCTACTTTCTCCCTTATTTTCCCTCTCTTTCAGACGTACTACCCCTGATTCCACTACCCCAATACAGCTCTTAACCTCCGCTCCACTAAAACCTACGTAGCATCTCTCGAGCCATCTCGTTCCGCCAACGACCCCACTAGGTAGCGCATAGTTTATGAACCTGTGGCTTCAACGGACTCTTCCTGCTAAGTATACAGCTATGCAAGTGACTTACGACAACTATAACTTGCGATCACGCGTTCGTTTTTCTATTATTAGCCAGCAATTATATGAGACTCAAAGTTTTCTTTTCATATATATTAGGGGTAGACCGGAAAAAGCTCTATAAAAAGTTAATACGACGTTAAATTAATCCAATTTTTTCAAGTAAACCCCGCTTTACCGGAACCTGATATACCGGATAAAATGGTCAGCACAGTTGCGCAGATTACAGCTCGACGCTAAAAGAAGCTACAAACAATAAGAAGAAGAATAACGGTTCTGAGAACCCGACTTACCTTGAAGGCCATTGAAAGTTCCCCCGAAACACCCGGTAAATCGGGAACCCAGTGTATTATGGCAGGGGGAACCAGAACTAGGTGGATGGAAAAACTTTTGAAGTTCTAATATTGATAAATTATGAACAAGTGGCGAAACTATAACATATCAAATTAAGACTGTAACATTTATATTAATGATTACAAAGCCATCACATGAATTATATTAGCTATTTATCCTGCATTTGAAACTTTTGTAACACTTCTAAATGTTATTCAGATGGTACACTTATATAAGAAGTCAATATTCACAGTTTAACCTTTCCATTCAGCCTCTAAAGAATATTGTGCATAAATTCATGAAACAATAATTTAAAAAAATTTTTTTTTCATTTATACCATGAGTTTTTAAAAATATTTTATGAAAATGTACGAGTTCCAAACTGAGCCATATTTACCATATACGCAAACATCACTGCCATTTATAACAACTGTATGATAGACCAATAATCAACAAATACATTTTTTCGGTTATTTGGTAAAAGACATGAATTTGATAATTTATTTAAAAGTTGTTTGAATAGTAGCACTAACTTTTTTGTGCTCGCAAACAAATCGAACGAATCCAATGAAACTAGAAATTTTTTCCTTAACAAATTATAATATTTCAGCGGAAAAAATTTGCATTGTCATATCAACAATACATTTTTGAATTTTTCAATTAAAAATAGTAGGTAAGTAGTGAAAAGGCTTATCATAAACGTCATTTTTAATATTGCTACACATAAAACATAATCACATAGTAAACATAGTTACTTTTGATCTAAAGTCAAACTTGGACAAGGTGTTATAATATTGGATAGGTGTTTACTGAAAAAATGTTTTCATATAGATAAATATTAACAAAGAGTTAGAGGGTGGTAATTTTGGGATTTTCGTTTATATCGTCTATTTCGGCAATTTTCTACTCTTGTAGTGGAATGGATTTTATTTGAATTTTAAAAATGCAACTCAAAAACAAATTTTACTTTTTTATTTTTTATGTATGAAAAAAAGAGATGAGTGGTTTTTAAGAATATACGTTCTGATTTGGCACCTTGTAACTCTTCTAATGTGGGAAAAAAAGTTGTCCAACATTGTTCCGAAAGGTTTTTTCATGTCCTTTTCTTTTTTATAACAAATTAAAAAATAAATAAATACTTGACTTTAAAAAATAAAGGTCAAATATAAATTGAAGTTTTTCATAGAATGAAATTTTTTTGACTAGAAAGAAAGCTTGGGTTTTTTCTTCAATGACATAGATATTAAAAATTAAATTTTTTTCTATTGGCGAGAATAAGTTTTAAGTAACAATGAACCAATGAAACTTGCGTGTGGGCGCCGATATTCTAAACTATTATTTTTACTAATAGCAAATTCAATTTTAGTTTTATTTTTAAAAATCTTAAAGAAAAAACTTTAGATTTCTTATGAGATAGAAAAATGACAGAATATGTTTTTTCCAAATAATTTAAATTAGTTTATGACTTTTATTTTTGGAGGACATTTATGTATTATTTTAAAAAATTCCTATGACAAAAATTTTTTCCGATAAACTACTGTCCAATAATAGCATAGCAATACATACGCAGGTATCTGCCGAATAACTCAGAATATTTGCTTTACCAAACGTTTAGAAATAGAATAATTCCTTGGGTTTAGCATACGTTTTGTTTTCAGGTTAGAGTTTGATCGCATTATCGCTCAAAACATTAGAGTTACCATCCGATCATATGTCAACTATTTTATTGCTTGTTCCTGCCCCAGTAGGAAAGCCTCAGATATTTTCCAAATTTAATCAATTTTATACTTTCATTAAGTTTAATTGTCATAATTACTTGATAGAAGAATGTTTCATTTACCAGAAGATTTAATTTTCATACTGTAAGTATTTCAAATAATATAGCAGATATTAAATGTCTGCCAGCGAATCTTCCATTCTTTAGTAATTAGCAACACAATTTTCTGCAAAATGTTTCTTTGGTAACATGCTTTTTTGAGGTTTAAGTTTATGATACCATTTATCTAATAAAATAGGTTATTTGCTTCAAGAAAGAATTAAAATGATTCAGGAATAGCAATGTTATTATCACAGTAGCTTTCGTTCTTTTGTCGCAAGTTCCCTGTCATCGTTTTTCATTTTAGTCGATTATTACTTATGTACGACCTTTAAGGTTTTCTTAACACATAAAAGCATCTTTGTTTTATAACCAAATTTGTGTTACATAGAAAAAACAAAGTGTAATATTCATACTTATTTTATAGTAATATTGACTTGCAAAACAAATTATCTTCGCCTGATGACATTTACCCACCACATTGAGTATTGTGATAAGCGAAAAAATTCAACTATTTCCACTTTACAATTACCCATAAGAAAAATTCTATTCTATTTCTATCTAATTTCAAGAAAAACAAACATTAGAATTTCTCTGTAAAGTTGTAATTTTCTTATTAATTTTCTTACGAGCTCCAAAGATTGTAAAATTTGTTTAATTCTTTGAATTTTTCTAGGAACCTAGGGAAGATAAATATTTGTACAATCAGTGACTTCTAACGGCGTTGGACACATGATTTTGACATAGCCTTTATTAGTAAGTCACTAAATCGTTGATCATTTATTGCTTGAGAAATGAGACCTCCTACCCAAAAGCATCGACTATGATTTGTTGACTTCCATGTTCGATATACAGGGGGAGGTTTTGCATCTCCTGACATCAATTAATTTCTCGTTTAATATATCTGAAATCGTGATCAGATCCCTTTATGGGAAAAAACAATACAAGAAACATTATACTTTTTAACTATTATCGTCGTTCCAGTTTCTCATTGTCTAATTTTCCACATGTAAATGCTCCAATGAATGATTTATTTGAATGTTCGTATTGCTTACAGGACATTTAGGATGAAGAAAAACGTGTTTGGTGTGATTGACTGAAATCTTACGCAAGGTTATCATCTTCATAGAGGAAAAGGATACGTAAATTTATAAAATTATTAATAATTTTGTTAACTCCACAGAAAAGTTATGCTGTACCTATTTTATAAATTTATATCAAACCCCTGTAAATTTAGCACTTATTTTTATCATCTATTACGGAAAAGTTCTAGAGTAATTATAGTAATAGAGATGATGGTTGTATAAATTCCAGAATTGGCTACAACATTCTATAACATTCCAGAATAACAGAACAATCCATATATCAGATATCAATCCACAGATTCCGGAATCGATATTCTGGAATGATCAGCAATAGGTAAGAATATTCTAGAGATAAACACAAATCTGTATAATATTCTGTAATATCTTAACATACAATATAAACTACTAAAAAAATATTTTCATATGTATTCTCATAAATAATTCTCTAAAAAAACCTTGATTTGTCAATATGTAGTCCACAAAGATTAGTATTAACGTGTTGCAAATCAAAAAAAGAAGTAAAAATTTAACTGAGCTACAGATAGTTCATTTAATAGTTTTTCTGCCTCCTAATGCTTTTTTTTCCAGTTTGCAGAACTTGACAAATTTAGAGAAAAAACAAGATCTGAGCAGCTTTTTTATAGATGAAAAAATGTCACGTTCAATTATGTGGCGATTACTTTAGTAAGTTTTTATAAAGCTGTTTGCTTTTGTTGAATTTTAGAATGTCCGTAATATGCTGGAAATATTTTCCTAAGTGAAGTTAATCATAATTTCAATAAAAATTTCAATGTTTCGAAACGAAATAGCCCATATATTGCTTTATTCGGTTGGCCATTGCAGAGCAGTGAAAGTAGAGAAGGGTGATTTTAATCAGCCAACCGTCTGGAATCGATGGTTTCGGTAAACTACACCGAAATGATCAAGCGAATATTGTTTCGAGGCCTCCCATCTACAACGCGACCCTCTTCTTGATAACTTTGATTCCTCGAATCAAACCCATCGATTAAAATTTGCCTTGCTGCAACTGTCGGTACCTACTGTGCGATTTATGTTCTCTGACGTACTAAACGCTGTTGAAAACCAATTGGTGAATTTCTCCTCCCTCGGTTATCCTCTCATCACGGAATTTATAGCTCAATCTTTATGAGTCCATGTCCGACAAAAATAAAATGAACATGATATCCGTTCTCGTTTATTGGTAAAAGAAAGTTTCAGTTTTTCGATGATAAGCTTTTAAAAATTAGTTTAATAATCTTTATTGTAGAATTTAAAAGTAAAATCGGCAAGAAGCTGCTTATATAATAAATTATTTTATTTTGTCTAAAAATATTATTCAACTCATCTCACTCTTTGAATTAATCACTTCAGATAAGTGGTTTTTGTCAGCCTCGCTTTGCAGCTTTTTAGAACCTCTGATTAATTAGTCCAATTCCCCCGCTTATTTTCCTAATTATAGAACTCGCTTCCGTTTATTTTATAAGACAGACTCTTCTACTGGAAACCCAGCTTCTCGACATCAAACGACTAAAGATCGATTACTGAATAATTTAGAATGTATAAATGGAGAAAAGAAAATTTACATGCGTCTTAAGCGATAGAGATAAAAAAAATAGGATGTTAAACTATTCCAGAAAATTTCTTAAGCTTCATTCGAACCCAATAGGAATATTCCCGTGAAATATTTTGCACTATACTGAAAAGTCAATAGTTCACATTTTTAAAGGGAAGCAGTGAATCTTTAATTAAAGCTAATTGTCAGAAAATGTCGGTGAAGTCTCTCAATAGTTGAGAAAGGCACAGAGTCATTGTAATCAATAATACCTTAAATGTTTAAAAGAATTTATAATCTGTTGAAAATATATTTGTTTGTTTTTCCCTGAAATCTACTTAACATACATATTGGAAACACCAAAGTATATTTGGTAAAACTGCATAAAAGGTAGGTCAACTTCGATTTTGTTACAACCTACATATTTGGTGTATGCTTTTATTCTGAACGCGAATCTGCCCTAAAAAAATGACGATCCCTTAACGCTGTCAAATATCCATTTGTTTCCATTGAGAATTTCAATTTTTATGAATTCTTTAAAACATACTTGAAGTAGTCTTTTCTGTTACGCGGATAAAACGGAGGACTACCTCAGAACAACGCTCTACAAGCACCTATCTCCCAAAAAAATCTAAAGAACCCCCATCTCCAAAAACTGGCAAAAAGGATTCTGTAGTCCTTAGGCGTTGTAAATGCCCCCTAAACGGGACCGTTTTGAATTCGAAGGCACCCTGACTTGTAAATGCTCAAAAACGGGCATGATCTGTAATGAAATGAGGAAATGGGGTCGAGATGCTTTGGATTTGGGACCAATTATTTTTAATGGGAGTGGGACAGCACGATTAAGAGGGTAGTGCATGGGGAAGAAATAAAAAAATCGAAATTTTTAATAGAATAATATGTAAGTTTTTACTAAATCGACGGTGATCGACGTTTTTGGCGGTTTTACCGTATCTTTTTCCTCATACACACATCCAATTCCGAAATTGAAGAATGCTTCCCTGTGACACTCATGTAACAAGAATCAGAAGATTAACTTTAAGTACCGAACCATTACTTGGTAATTTGGTATCGGAAACTAGTACGCAAATTATATCCGCAGATTACTTGTTCATCTCACCTTTCGTATAAGAACACACCCATTTATTTCCAAGATTGTAGAATGTTTCCGGTGACATTCATGTAATAGGAAGCATTACAGTACTACATACATCAGAAGATTGACTTCAACTCTAAGCCATGTCAGTAATTTGGTATCGGAAATTGGCCCGCAAATTATATCCGAAGATTAATTGTTCATCTTACCTTTCGCATTGGTTTTAATGCCTTTCCCTGATGAAGCAGGTGCGGAAATGTCAGCGACAATCTGCCTCCCATTATGTACATAAGGTTGATGAGACAATCCATGATGTGGATTGCGGTGAACTCCAAGGATGTAGGGTTCAGTTTGTGGTTCACGAAACATTGTGGGCGAAGACCTTGAGTACACCGAACGTCCACTAAGTATGGACGAGCTTGGTGAGGTGGAAGGACTCCTGGCTCTAGAAGTAGTCGACAAATTAAGGGGTCTATCATCGTTTTCATCAACATGAATCCCCGAAGTGTCCGATGAGCCTCCAAGTTGGAAGGACGATAGACTTTGCCTAGAAAATTGTTCACTGCAGTGTAATTTCGGTGAAGACACACCGATGCTGGGAATAGAAGATGGCGACATCATTGGAGATGCCGGACTAGGAGTACAAGAGGGAGAAGTCAAGTTTCCTTGGATCGAGGCGGGTGAGTGAGCCGGTATGAGGGAGTAAAGAGGCAGTGGAGCGCGAATCAAAGGACTTCCGGTAAATCTCCTGGGGGTCGGAGCCAGTAGTTTGGTGGACCCCATCCCTAAGGACAGAAGCCCCTTTGCCTTCCCTGATGAGGGTCTGCTCCAACCAAGGATGTCGCTGATCCTGTGGGGCGTTGGGGCGCGAGGCGGTGTCTCGTACACGTGACCGTGCCAAGAACTGATTCTGATCGTAGTTCCAGGGTTGTCCACCAGTACCGAACCGTCTGACAATTCGCACCTTGGTCTCTCGCTGCTTAAGAAAGAAGAAGCGGTTTTCGTCGCGTTATTGTTGTCGTAAGAGATAATAGTCTCTTCGGCGGAACTAGGGTCATCCTCGTGGTTACGTTTATCGGTTTCTGCCATCTTGTGAAAAGAAACAGCAACGGGGACATTGGCGATTCAACTTTGGGCTGATTAGAGCGTGATGCGAGACTTGCACATCACGCGAGCCCATCAGTTGCCTCGGTTTGGTTTCTCTTCTTCATAGTTGTTTGGCTATATCTATAACTATATCTAAAGATTTATCTCTGGTTTGAAGTAGCTTTTATTTCATGGGAATTTTCGATTGTCTGTGGATCAGTCATCGCTATCAGATTAGCTACCCGAAACGCTTGCGCGTTCAGAACTCACGCGATTAATTCAACTGAAAGAAGACTTATCGACGACTCGATTACCGTACCTCGGTTTCTCGGCTATTGATTTAATCTGCTCTTACTGCAGTAATTTAATTTCATTGATAAGCCATTCCAAGTGGCGCGCCCACGAATTTTCCTCAAACATCGAGGAAGAAACTTCCCTTTACAAGTACGCTTTTTAAAGAATCCTGATGGGGCCATTCCCAGAGGGCCGACCGCGACACTGCCTCTGCCAGCCTTAATTAAATCTTGCGTAGGAAGACGGGGTTCTGCTATAACGCAGAAATTTCGAATATCACGAACAAAGGTCTACCAAGGTCCCTGACTTCTTCTGTTTGTCTAACCACTTTACCGATCGATCAATACTATCCCTTTCCAAAGCTAATTTCTTGCTGCAATATGTACCCAAGTGTATTTACTTTTTAAATGCTTACTTATGGAATATACTGTCAGTCTCCAATGTCCCTGAAAAAGTTGTACCCATACCCTGTATAGCGATCTCTCATCACCTCCTTAGCCCATCGAGGTAAACACATTTCTCGTCTTTCTTGTCAACAGGTGTCACTAACAACACTACGACACTTGGAGTCCATCTCTGTACACTACACTTCGCACACGATGTACTCATTCTCTATTATTATTGCTCACTCTTCCCGGTTTACGTTCACACGTAACCATCTGACACGGATAAAATTTATGTTCCCAATACTGCTAATCTTGGACACTGTGACAAAAATGCACTTAGACATCTCACAAAAATCGTTTACAGTTTTTGACTGCATCTTTAGTTCTATCCTAATTTACTCTGATGTTAATATTTGAATCTCTGACCATTTGGATTTTCCAACTGGGAATAGGATCCGGCATCATTTGTGTGCGGTTAGAGTTATTTTGATTAACCAGAATTTGTTGAAATATCAGAATTTGTATCATTATAAAATCCAGGGTTTTGTGGGTGCTATTGATTTCAAATCCTGTTGGAGAGATCTATTTGGTGCATTAGATCTTGTTGTATTACTTGTCTCATTATCGAACCGATTTTTTATTTCAGATCCTGGTGATATATCAGGTAATGCTGGTATGGTTGATATTAGATAAAGCAGAAATGACAAACCTCAGCAATGCGTTTTTATTCCTACTGATACAGGAAACTTGTTATGTTAAGTTCTGTTAAAATAGCGAATAGCTTCAGTCTCTTGATCTACAATATTTTTAATAGCCCCCTTCCAGTGTATCAGGTTGAATTATACAATTTCTATCATCTCCGAATTCTTCATCCAACAAGCACTTTGTGCATCTGAAGGTCTCATATATCACACCCTCACTTTATCACAACTCCTCTCCGAACCAGAACGCCCAATCCAATCACTATTTCCAAATAGCTAGAAAAACAACAAAGGCCACTAAAATGTCCTTGGAGTGAAAATAGATATCGCGATCAGCTGATTCGTAAACTGATTCATTTAGTATTCAGAAGATCATCACAAGCGGGATTCGTCACTGATTTGTAGGAGATGATTGTCACGATTAGATCATCCACGCCAGATGCCGGCGGAACCACGTGCGCACGCGAAGCGTTACAAACTCATGAGGTAAAGGGTGGAGGGATCGAGGGAGGGAACTCGTCAGAGTAGGAAACTGGCAGAAAAAAGCGGCAACACGGGTTTTGTGGAGAGTTAACGATGTGTATGTGGTGGGGTTGGTAGATTGCCATAGACCTGGTGGTACCCTCTTATATTTAAAAAGCAGAGGGAAAGAGAGCGTGTTGGGAGGCGCGCGCGCGCGTGCGAGCCCGAGCCCGTTGACGCCCGATTACTGACTGATTGTCGCGAGATTTAGGGTACACGATACACGGACGAACGAGCGGGTGGTGGTAATGGCGGGTTGACGGAACATGGAAGAGGGGATGAGGGAAGCGGTGGGGTTGGCGGCAGTAGCTCTAGCAGAGCAAGGCACAGCATCGTTTTAGACGCGGGGGTGGATGGTTAAGGGGTAGGGGTTTAGAGGGCGAGAGGAAGGGAAGGGGAGTCGCCGCGGGTATTGCGGGCGCAACTGCGAATAAGGGTTTAGCGTGAGAGGGAGTTGGGTTGTGCCGGGTTTGGGGGATTGATCGCGGGGGTAGAGGGTGAGGAGTTAACGGCCGGCGCGCGTTCTCCTACTCCCGTTAACTGCTCGCGAACGCCAGTGTTATAGTACTACCACCAGTTATTGATGCTTCTGTTTCTATTACTACCACCACGGATGATCGTGCAACTACCACTACAGTATTACGTACCACTGCTGCTACTACTACCCCTGGAGGGTTCCTGTGAGGCAGTGGGATGAGGCGGCCCGACGAATGCCGGTGGACGGCTGGCAACGATTTATTATTGAAAGCTATTTGCTGAGAACGAGAGAGCATTTGCCGTTTATTGCTATTTACCGTTTATCATACATCGCTCGACGATCGTCGTTGTTTTCGAATTTATCGACATCCAAACTATACCATCGCACCACAAACATCACGATCCGATGGCTATAGGCAAAGTGAGATTACTGATGTATATGGGCTGTTCCAATCTATTTAGAAAGAGATGTTTGGCTATGAATTGTGGTTTTAGGATTTGGAAAGAAATTTTTGGATTAGGAAGTGTATTGGCAATTGGGGAATACACAATATTAAAAGAGGGTACAAATGGGGTGTGACGAGATCCAGCTAGAGGAAACAAATTTTCATTGTAGAGACACTTATATTATTGATGAACTTTAAAAGTATATAGGAAATTGAGTGAGCGAGGAATTCATTTGATGGGATAAGTGTTTAAATGAATTTTAAGGTTTAGAGATATTGCAAAATGAGGTAAAAGTAATTTATTCAGGTTTGGCTAAAAGTGAAGATGCGAACGATGAATGTAGTATAATGGAAGTAATTTGCGGCATATATCGGGTTGGTAATCGTTTGTGGCTTTTTTGAGTGTTCTTCATGAAGGTTCGGATGATCATTTTGGATAATATGTCTAGCTTTAAAGATATTAAAGTTTGATCAGTAATTCATATTTGTTTGAATATGAATGTATGAACGACGAAACATTATAACGAAAGTAATTGTATTATTAATATTGTTTGTGTATAGGCTTGGATTATTATTCAACTTTAAACAAATATTTGATATTAAACATCTCAAAATTACCTTCAGTTTATATGGGTTTATAATTTTCTTAGTTCTTTTATTGAATGAGTTAAATATTAGGATTCATGTGGGTGCTGTATCACTTCCTGAAATATATCTATGTAACTTTATTCCATATGTTTTGAATCTTATCGTGAGATACATTCAATTAGTCGCATTACATTTTGTCAACCCAGTTTCCATAGTTGTTCGAAATTCCAAAACATAAAATGCCAATTTTTTCGTTTTCCTATTTTTTGAAAATTTTTCTGCAGTAATACAAATTTAATGAAATTAAAATTTGTGAATTTATTATTCCATTACAACATCGCAAAATGAAAATTCCAGAAAATCCAGGATATAGGAAAAAAATCTTAGGATGGACAGAAAAATGATTTGTCTGCTTTTTTAAAGTCTTACCCCTTCACTTTGTGTCATTTGGTAAAAAAAATTTCCTAATTTTTTGACAATTTTCGAAAAGTCTTTAGAGGTATGCTACGAGCCATAAAGTAACTTAAATCGTTAAAAATTAACATTGAACGATCCAAAGGCAAAAATTTTATTTGATAAATTACGTCACCCTTAACTTCGCCAAAACTGACCCCTTAATACATTATAATTTAATTTGTATGTGTCTTTTGTAAATTTTATGAATGTGAAATGAAAATTTTCAAGTGCACAATAATATAATGATTTTAATACATACGAATATGAAAAAATACAACTCATAAAAAAAATTCTGTATTTATAGTGAATAGCTTTTAAGTTTCGACATATAACAATTCTTTTTTTGGCAACTATGTTATAGTATATACTATAAATACTATAATTAAAAAAAATAGATCGATCGCTTGACTCTTTCAATTGTTTTTTGCCAGGTGATTGTAAAGTTTGGTCTTTATTAGATTAAATATCATAACATTAGTGCGATTAAGAAGAGAGGCGGGTAACGTGGCGCGGCGGGATATGGGGCGCGGTCGCTTTAAAAAATCTATGTATTAAAAAAGGGTGAGGTCAGGTTCAGTATATGCATGAAGGTAATATCAAATAGAGAATAAATTAAGTTATTTAAGGTAATTGTTTAATTTTTTAGGTGAAAAGTTTGTTTTGGTTCTTTCTCATCCATTATGACAGTTGCGAAAAAATCATTGAAGCTTTTAGTATTTTGTTCAAAAGATATGAAAACTTTATTAATGTTGATCTTCTGATTTTTCGAATTTAATTTTCAAATTACTAGAAAATTCCCGTATTTACCGAATCAAAATTTCGCACATCATTATTGGTTAAAAAATTATTAAAAGATACTAGAAAAGTTTACAAACTTAATACTCTTGCAAGATCGGTGTAATTTTACCAGTAGGGCCGGTTTAAAATAAGATTTAAATAACATACCTTAAAACGAAAATTCAAAACATCGTGTGTATCAAAAAAATGAGATATTTATTATTTCTAAACCAAAGTTATAACCAAGTAGGATAAACATTTCATAAATGACTTTACAATTTACGAATATTCAACTTACTTGTTGTGAGTTTAGATCTTTTCTGGAAGAATTCAAGGAAAAATGAGCACAGTTGTGTCAAAACGTCGAATAAATTCTATAGAATTTGACCTTCAAAAAAATCCCAAGAAAAATGTTTTATTTAGACTTTCGCGCAATATTTTTGAAGGAGTGGTCAGAAATACTTTAAACATACCTTCGAACGCAGAAATTTTATATCCTTCATTCTATTTTTAGCAAAAGAGATTTTTTTTATCAGAAAATTAGAAGATTTTATGGAAACAACAATAGCCAGGCTCCTATACTTCTTGCCGGTAGTGTATATTGAAAAATATTACTGAAAAAATTAATTGTACTATTAAATTATAGCTGCTATTTTATTTCATATTTCTTTCATTCTGTTATTGTACTAAAACACTAAAACTAATTCCTAGCGAGAGCTAGGAAATGATCAAGCATTGTTTATGCCAAAAAAACCCCGGAAGTGACAGTGGATTTAACTATTTTTAAAATGTTACGTTCAATTGTTAACTTTTTAAATTACAAAATTTTGAAGTTTACCATGCTTAATTCTAAAATCTTTTAGTTGAAACATTTTCTACTTTAGGTCTTTATTTTGAAATGCACATTTTGAATAAAAAGTTTAAAAAAGCTATTTTGTAGAGTTGGAGAATTCCAAAAAAATAAAATTATTTAAAATTGAAAAATAAAAAAATTTACAAGAAGAATAAAAAAATTTTATGTTTCAATTTGAAAGCATCAGTATTTAAACAAAACTAAGGGTTTGACTGAAAGTTTCTAAAATATTTTCAATTTTTAAATAATTTTAAATTAATAGATTCATAATCAAACGCCTTTATTGAATTTAAAATACATAGTTTAAATATTATTTCATCCAGTTAAAAATATTCTATTTGAACTAGAATGTTTCAAATAGAAAGCTTTGAATCGATAAAATTTCAGTACTAAATTTAAACATCAAATTTTGAATTTTAATTGTTTAATTTTGTTAAATTTTTTAAGTGATATTTTTTATTTTCATGTGCAAATAAAAATTAAACCTTGATTTATTTCATACTAATTAAAATAAAAATAATTTAATTTATAAGTTAAAAAA